>JAOWBW010000038.1:501709-735723 GCA_026119855.1 Campanula takesimana | reverse complement strand
GCTCCCACGTCGACTCCTCGATATTATGATTCCTCCAAAGAACTCGAACCAACGCAATGCTCTTGCTCCTCAACTCTTGGACTTGGTATCTAAAATCCGAACCGGTCGTTCCTCATAAGTTCCTATCGTGCTCAATATCCTCCGGTACCCTCGTAACACGTGAGATGGATCATGAACATACTTCCGAAGCATAGAAACGTGGAACCGTTGTGCAACCGGTCTAAGGATGATGTAACGCAAGACGATACGCTAAGAAGTCAACCTTTCCCAAAAATCTCAAACGGGCCCATAAACCTCGAGCCAATTGCCTTCTTCCCAAACTTCGAATACCCACCTTTGGATTACTTTCGAGAATACCAAATCACCGGTCTGAACTAAGATCTCGCCTTCGGTTATCTGCATAGCTCTTATGTCGACTCTGAGCTGTCTTCAATCTATCCCGGATAACTCTAACTTTCTCAACCGAATCCCGAAGCAAATCAATACCTACGGTCTTCGCTTCACCGACCTCATCCCAACAAATAGGCGATCTACACTTTCTTCCATACAACGCCTCATCGGTGCCATCTCGATACTAGCCTGATAACTTATGTTGTTATAAGAGAATTCCACTAACGTTAGTTGCGAATCCCAAGAATCAGAAAAGTCTATCGAAACAAGTTCGCAACATATCCTCAAGAATCTGAATAGTCCTCTCGATTGACCGTCGGTTTGAGGATGAAAAGCCGTACTGAATCGCAAATCTGTACCCAAGCTTCTTAAATGCCTTCCAGAATCTAGAAGTAAACCTCGGGTCTCGATCTGACACAATGCTAACCGGAACCCCATGCAATCTAACGATCTCATCGATATAAAGGGTCGCAAGCTTCTCCATCGAATATCTGATGTCAATAGGCAAGAAATGGGCACTCTTGGTCAATCTATCCACTATTACTCAAACACTGTCATACTTCCTACGGGTACGAGGTAGTCCTGTAACGAAATCCATAGTCACATGCTCCCACTTCCACTCGGGAATCTCTAACGGCTGAAGTAGTCCCGCGGGTCTCTGATGCTCGGCTTTGACCTGCTGACACGTTAAACACTTCGAAACCATACTCCGCTATTTCCCTCTTCATATTAATCCACCAAAATTGTTGCTTCAAATCCTGATACATCTTCGTACTACTACCCAGATGAATAGTATACCTCGATTTGTGACCCTCATCAAGACTCTCTATTTAATTCCATCAACATCCGGAACACACATCTTCCATGGAAAGTCAACACTCCCACCGGGCTAATAGAAAAATCCTCGTAGTTCTTCTCTTTCCTTTACCCATTATCTTCACCAACTCGGGATCTTCTTTCTGAGCTTCTTTTATCCTCTGAATTAGGGTCGGAGACACCCTAATATTCGCAAAAATAGCCCCATGTCTCGATTCACGAGGAGACCAATCTCGCACATCCTCAAGCATTTTCCACTCCCGGACCATCATCGAAGCCACATAAGATTTTCTACTAATCGCATCGGCGACCACATTCGCCTTTCTCGATGATAAGAAATCGTACAATCATAATCCTTCACAATTCCATCCATCGGCGCTGTCTATTATTCAACTCTTTCTGGGAGAAATGTATTTCAAACTCTGGTGATCGGTAAAAATCTCAAACTTCGCTCCATCAAGGTAATGCTTCCATTTGTGCAACGCAAAGACTATCGCCGCCAACTCCATATCACGAGTCGGGTAATTTCTGCTCACTAGGGTCAACTTCCTCGAAGCATAAGCATTACTTTCCCATTCTGCATCACACACAACCCAAACCCTCTTTCGAAGCATCACTGTAAATCACTAGGCCATCGCTCCCATTAGGCAAAGTCAAGATCGGTGCAGTAGTCAACCTCTTCTTCAATTCCTCGAAATTCTTGTCACATTTCTCGGTCCACACAAACGGGACATTCTTCCGAGTCAACTGAGTCATCGGAGTAGCGATCCTTGAAAACCCCTCAATAAATCTTTTGTATAACCGGCTAAACCCAGAAAGCTTCTAATTTCTGTCACTGACTCGGGTCTCTTCCAATCCACTATGGCTTCTATCTTTGAAGGATCCACAGAAATCCCGTCTTTAGAAATCACATGGCCCAAAATGACACCTTCTCGAGCCAAAATTCGCATTTACTAAATTTCGCAAACAATTTCTCTCTCGCAAGGATGTCGTCGATGAAAACCACCACAAACGAATCAAGATAAGGATGGAAAACTCGGTTCATCAAATCCATAAACACGGCCGGCACGTTAGTCAACCCAAACGGCATAACCAAGAATTCATAATGACCATACCGAGTGCGAAAAGCAGTCTTCGAAACATCTTCCGATCGAATCTTCAACTGATGGTACCCATTCCTCAAATCAAGTTTAGAGAAAACCACGGACCCTTGAAGCTGATCAAATAAATCATCGATGTGCGGTAGAGGATACTTGTTCTTCACCGTAACCTGATTCAACTTCTGGTAATCGATGCACAATCTTAACGAACCATCTTTCTTCCGCACAAACAAAACTGGTGCTCCCCACGGGGAAACACTAGGGCGGATAAACCCTCGATCAAGCAACTCTTGCAACTGAACCTTTAATTCCTTCAACTCTGCGGGAGCCAACCTATAAGGTGCTTTCGAAATTGGAGCCGTACCCGGCAAAAGATCTATACAAAACTCAATCTCACGATCGGGAGGCATAACATACTCGGTAGAGAAAACATCGGGAAATTCCCGAACTACCCGAACACTATCCAAACTAGGGGATCCCTTCCTAGTATCAAGAACACTAGCCAATTACCCCTCACAACCACTACGCAATAATTTTCTCGCTTTCAAATAAGAAATTAAGCGAACCTTCCTACTAAGAGGACTAGCCTCAAACACAAATTTAGGCACATCGGGAATAGAAAAAGTAACAGTTTTCTTACGGCAATCAACGGAAGCATGAAACTTGCTCAACCAATCCATACCCAAAATGACATCAAAGTCTTGGATAGGAAGAACTACCAAATCCGCACAAAGGACTCGACCACAAATACCCACATCACAAGCACGAAAGACTCGATCAGAAATCAAGCAATCTCCTATAGGGGTCGACACCTCTAGCACGTACGGTAAAGACTCGAATGCAGCATTTAACATGGAAGCAAATTGCACAAAAATGTATGAATGAGATGATCCTGGATCTACTAACGCTCGTGCGCTCACATTAGACACAGAAACAATACCTCCAATAACCGAAGGATCATCGGTCGCCTGTTGTTGATTCATGGCATAAATCTTTCCTTGAACTTTGGGCTTCCCAGCGGCATCCCTTTTATGACCCTGATTAGTACCAACCCCTGACCCGGATGACTGACCTCGGTACCTCGTGCACTCTCTCGCAAAGTGCCCCATTTCACCACAATTGGTGCATTTGCCTTGCTTTTTCCAACACCTATCCTCCGAATGGCCTACTTTCTGACAAAAGGTACAAGGCTTCCTAATCTGAATCCCCGAGTAGTACCCGGATTCCTCGGTGTGGTTTGCCCCTTAAACTGAGATGATGCTCCCGGGTTACCTCGGTTGTCGAAACGGTGTTGAGGTTGAGATTTAGCATGGCTTTCCCGGTTTACCCGTACCCACAACCTCGGTCTTCCTTTTATGCTCCCCAATATCTTGCTCTATCAAGTAGGCTCGGTCCACCGCATCTTGGAAAGTCACAATCCGTTGGGCAATAAGTTGAGTACGGATGGAGGTCTTCAATCCCCGAATGAACCTCATAGCTTTTTGTTCCTCGGTCCTCACCAAATAGTCGCAATACCAGGCTAATTCTATAAAACTTAGCCGAGTATTGTGCTATAGACAACACACCTTGCTCCAGGTTGAGTAGCTCGATCTCCTTTCGGTTTTGATCAACAACCGGAATGAATGCTCCTTGAATTTGCGCACAAACAACTCCCACGCATACACCGTGCGAGTATCGTCCCAACTAGCTTTACACCCTTCCACCAATGCTCGGCGGCTCCCACAAGCTTATAAGCCGCGAACCGGACCTTGTCCTCATCCGTGCAACCAAATACCTCATAAATCTTCTCCATCGACTCAATCCACAACTCAGCTTTCCTTACATCGGGTTCCCCATTGAATTCAACAGGTTTCAGCTTCAGAAATTGCTCCAATCCATAGCGGGTGGAGCTTGTTCTACCCTCGGACTTGATCATGTATGGCCTTCATGGCCGCCTCGAACATGCCTTGGAACATGGCACGGGCTTCTTCCCTTGTATCATTCTGATTCTGTGCCCCACTAGTACCTCCTCGGTTTCTTCTTCCAGACATTTTGAGTAATTACCTGCATAAGACATCAACCGTTAATCACTCCGCACACTACTACCCACCTAGGTCATACTAATCCACCTAGACTTATACTTAGAGCAATGCCATAGCTCTGATACCACTATCGTTAAGTCCAGGGACTAAACTGAATGATAGGGCTGACTTTCTAGTCCATTCTGTCAAAATTGCCTTCTCTGAGTCGCGCGCCTCCGACACTAGGAGCCAAGCGCGCGCGCCTCCCGACCCCAAAGCAGGAAGCGCGCGCCTCTGGGCGTCAGTTACAGATTTCTGGCCAGGATTCCCTCCCTTGCTCAATTTACAGGATTTTGCCCGGGAAGGATTTCTTGGTGACTGAGTTTTGGCACCAAAAACACCCCTCTTCACCTATAAAAACCTCTCTTTACCTCCATTTTCAAGGATCGAAACTTGGACCGAAAATTGAACTTACAAAAACTATACCAAAATCACTTTCTAAAGGTTCTCCAAGGATTTCATCAAGAAATATTTGAAGGTCTTCAAATTGTAGGTAAAGTCCATCTTTTCCTTCCTTTTCTACTTCATCTCCTCTCTCTTTTTACTTTAATCAAATGTGCAATCACCCAAATCATTTTGGACATGACTCTAATGATCACCTCATCTCATTGAGGTTGGTTAAGGCGTTATCTCCTACATTCCAAATCATATTTTAAACCCCCCCTTTTATGACTTAAAGAAGAAGAAGAAGAAGAACATTTTCATTTATGTAGATTTTGATCAAGCAAGACCAACTTAAGTTGGGCGAGATGGGTGTTTCGGTACTTCCCATCTCGTAATCTAACCCCCGGACCTCAAAACAAAGAATCTCTGTTTTCGTAACCAAACTTTAGGCTACAATCAATAGGTTTTTCTTATGTTCCTCAAAACATAGGTGGCGACTCTAAAACAATCTAAAATCAAGTTAGACATCCTAGGATAATATCACGCGCTCGAGCCTAAGGCCGTGGTGTTCCCACCCGGGGTATCTACAGTGGCGACTCCGCTGGGGACATTGAGGGTTAAACTTGCGTTCTGATCGAAATCTACATCTTTTCTGGGCATTCTGTTTCCTGAAAGGGGAGGCGCGCGCGTCTGGCCTTTTAAGCCTAAGGCGCGCGCATCCCACATCAAGAACCAGAATCGCCCACTTCTTCATATTCTTCATCTTCTTCTTCTGTTATTCTGCACTAATCACTTCTGCAGGGGTTACAATATGAACATAGGACCAGGGCAATCCCCTGAGTCCAAAGTCTGACATTCTGACAGGTGTGTCCCAGAAGCGCGCGCCTCCCATAATGATTGCGACATGCGCGCGCGTCCCACATCAGAACTCAGAGGCGCACGCTTCTGGGTTGGTTCCCGAACAGAGACAGGTTTCAGTGACTGAGCAGTACAGTGGGGTGTGGGCACAGTTGCCTGCATCAGAACAGAATTGAACCCTCGGACTGTTTAATTTTGTGTTTTATTTACCGGTCACACGGGTGATTCGGGAGTTGTAATTTTATGTGCTTATGTGTTTTGTGTGTTTTTCTTTCTTTTCAAAAATAAAAAATAAAAAAAAAATTTGTCACTTGTTATACCTCACACTACATGCACATATTCCTATGAACTGCTCACTATCGAGTCGCACAAGTCCAACCCCAAACCCGTCGAGGCCCGTCCTAGAAAGTTTCAAGCTCCACCAGACCTTGGCTCTTTTGAAGCGGTAAACCTCAGCCTGTGGCGTAGTTCAAGACTACATGCCGGGGGTGACCTTTGAGCCTCATATTCAAGCCGAGCACAAACCACACAATTCTAGTTAGGGTCTAACACTCCGTGACTCAAGTCGGTTTCCATGTACCGAGATTTCCCTAAACTAATGTCTTCAAATCATACATGCCAACTTGTTGAAAGGGACGCAATAAAAAATCCGTCCCCAAAAGTGGTTATTTTGGACGAAAATAAAAATCCGTCCCCGCATGTATGCTTTACTACATTAATTTAGTCTAATCCCGATACATGTAGGATTCACAAACGTGGTGGAATCCGATGAGTATATGGGACCGCGAGATGGTCTATATACTAGTGTGACGATTCCATTATTTTCTTAGAAACCCCAAAAGGGATTCATTCCCTCCGACTTATAAAAAAAAAAAAAAGAGTCTTTTCTTATGTGGTTCGAGTCGTGTGCCCAACTGTGTGCTCTAAGCCTCTTCATGGACCGCAAGTGTTACTCAAGACTGACAAGGGCCTCTTCTGCAATATAGGTTCAATTGGTACTTACAAAGTCTACCGGGATTCAGCAAATCGGTTAGTCCGTGAAGAGATCACTCCAACAGCTCCAACATCAACCATGACCGGCAACAGCAACACCATGTCTATCGAACAGCTCTCAACTATGGTCCAACTCTCCAAGAGCAAGTCTCCACCCTTAACAAGGAGGCACAAAGCAAAGATGACATTTGGCAATCCCACCTCGACAGCCAAAGGGAGGCCCACGAGGCCGAAATGGAGCTAATGAAAGAAAAGCTCACCAACCTTGCCAAGGGAAAGAACAAGAACAATGATGATGAATCCGAGTGGACCGAGGGTTTGTTCAAAAGTCCGTATGTCAACACCAGCACCAAGAAAATGGGGGAACCAAGTTCCGAGAACAACGAGCCCAAAATGGTGGATTCTATCATGGCCTACATCGACCAAAAATTCAATGGGCTCAACATGGGGAAAGGCTCCGACACAAGCCTTTATCAATCATCCATCCTCATGAGTACTATGGCCGCCCTTCCCGATAAGTTCAAGATGCCCGACATAAGCAAATTCAAGGGCAACTCTTGCCCTATGGCTCACATTGAGACTTATATTTGGGCAATGGTTCCAAAGAAGGTCTCCACCAAGGTGATGGCTCAATGCTTTCCTCTCACTCTCGAGGGGGCGGCAAAAGATTGGTATGCTACTCTCCCGCTCACTGTCCGTCTTGATTGGGACTCCGCCATGCTTGCCTTCAAGAACCAATACCAAGGCAACACCACTCACCGGCCCACAAGGAAAGAGCTAGAGAACACTACTCAACGAGACAATGAGTCCTTCATCGACTTCACAAGGAGATGGAATGACAAACTCTCTGAAATTGTTGAGAGGCCGAACACAAAAGAGCAAATGGACATATTTCTCAAGTGTCTCAAGATTGATCTCCGCACTCACCTCAGTGGAGCTTGCTACTCCGACTTCTCCCAAATGTATGAGGCGGGTGTACGCTTGGATGACTTGCTCAAGGAGATTAAGAAGACCACTCCTACTTACCGCTACAAGGCCTCTTCCAACTCCACAAAAGAGGCCTCGGTCAACGCCGTCACTATTGACAAGGGGATTACAAAAGGGTTCCTCCACCTCAAGGGAAAAGGCCCCGAAGTGACCGTGTCTACACGCCTCTCCAAGGCATGACTCAAACCGAAGTGTTCGAGGTCCTCAAGGCAAAGGGTCAAGTCACACCCGTGCAAGGTACCAAGCCAAGACGATCCACGACAATCATGCTCACCACAAATATTGTGGCTACCCTCAATATAGTGGCCACACCACCGAGGAATGCTTCGTTCTCCGCAATGTCATTCAAGATCTCATAGATAAGAAAGAATTTGTAGTGACTAATGACGAGCATGTCAATGTAATAGAGATAGGAGAACTTGAGGGGACCACCCATTCAATCCCAATTGTGAATGGGGGCCCCAATGTTATGAATAAAATTGTCAATTCTTGTTATGTAGTGACTTATGATGAGGTAATGAGGGAAGTACTAGAGAATAGGAAAAAGAAGCAAGATGGGAACGTCAATATGCTAACTCGATCCGGTCGAGTCATAGCAAGCAACCCTTCCACTTCCGCACCGAGCTCCTCTTCTCAAAGGCCGCAAGCTCACAACACTCCCGAAGATCCTCTACTTGTCCAACTCAAGAAAACTCAAGCCAACATCTCTATTTGGGACCTCATTGCATCCTCGAAGAAACACCGAGATCTCGTCATCCGCAATCTCGATGATACATCAGTTTCTCCCGATACTACTCCCGAGGACCTCACGGCAATGATTGGTCACATTCATTTTAGCAATGTCATCACCTTTGCCGATATGGACCTTCCACCGTTTGGTTCCGACCACAACGAAGCCATTTACCTCAAGGTACGAGCAAGGGGAGGCCCGTCTCAAGAGTCTTAGTGGACGGTGGTTCCGCACTCAATCTCATACCTGGTAGGATCATGGGCATACTGGGGCTTAAAGATTCTGATTTGAGGCCTTCTACTCAAGTAATCCGAGGTTATGACAGCACCGCCCGTACAGTCATGGGTATGATCGAAATTGACATTGAGTTTGGGAGCATGGTCATGTCCGTTCCATTCCAAGTGCTTGATATCCCTACCTCGTTCAACTTACTGTTAGGTCGACCATGGATTCATAGTGCTAATGCCGTACCGTCAACTCTCCACCAATGTGTCAAGATCCGAAACGGTGATGAAATAGTGACCGTAATGGCTGAAAACATTACTATCCACAGAAAAGGTGAGCCCGTCCACCAAGTTCAGCACGGTCTACCAGACTCCGCTCTCTCCGGCGTCTCAATCAATGCCATTGACAAAGAAGGGGGAAATGGATCATGGACCCCCAGCAATCACAAAGTACTCCGCATGATGAGGAATATGAACTACTTCCCTGGTTTAGGCTTAGGAAAATATCAGCAAGGAATCCTACATCCGTGCAAGTCCCATTTGTCAAGAACACATTCGGTTTGGGGTACGAGCCTTCCAAAGAAGACTTGAAGCAAGAACAAGCAATCAAGAGCGAAAAGGCCCGAGCTCGTAAAGAAGGCCGTCGTTATGAGGTCCCTAATCTAAGGCCTTACCGCAAGACGTTGAATGGTTATTTTGTCCGCCAAGGGGAAGACGTTCCATACATGATCTTTCCCGAACCATGGGTTAACAACAAGGGTGTCAAAAAGCCCGGCCTCAAAATCTTCTCCGATTGTGAAATCCAGAAATCCGAAAGGGAACCAACTCCCATGTCGCCCCGTGAATGGTGGGGAAGGAAGGTGACTATAGAGTCCGAGACAGAAATCACCAAGGGGGAAGAACTGACAGATTTAGCCTCCATGTTCGAAAAGCTTGCCGTAATGAATGAATGCCAAGTCAACGCCATCCATGACACCGTCATCATGAACGAGACTATCAGTGAGATCCCGCCAAGCTCTGAGCCGATCAACAATTGGTATTCAACAAAAGGGCCCGTGGTATCCGAGGAATTCTTAGTCCAAGAAATGGGTTGCATACCCCGCACAGCAACAAAGGAAGAGCAGCTTACACTTACTTTCGAGTCCGAGAGTGTCTCTAATACCCTCACCCAAGAGGATTTGGAGGCCATAGCCGAGCGTGTGTTTCCTTTCTTTGCTAATGAAAAATTTGATATTTCTGAGTACCCTGAGATTGCAAACATCATAAATGATGAATTAACTAATAATGAACTTAACGAACAAGTTAATAACGATTCAAATTATGATGAAATAGACCACGAAAACACAACATACTTAAATGAACTTGCTCAACAAGTCCGTAGTCGTGGCGAGAATGGTCCAAAGGCTGACGAAGAATTGCAGGTTGTTAATCTGGGTACCGAAGAAGAGCCAAAAGAAACCAAGATTGGAAGCTTCTTCAAGGGAGACGACAGAGACAGATTGACTGCATTACTACGAGAGTTCGTGGATGTGTTCGCATGGTCATACAAAGGCATGCCGGGTTTAGACAGAAAGGTAGCGGAGCACAGGATTCCGCTCAGAGAAGATGCCAGGCCAGTAAAGCAGAAGCTCAGGAAGATCAAGCCAGAATGGTCTCTGCAGGTCAAAGAAGAGATTGAGAAGCTCCTCAGCGTGGGTTTCATCAAGGTTATCGAGTATCCGACATGGTTAGCCAACATTGTGACAGTCAGGAAGGCGAACGGTAAGGTCCGAGTTTGTGTAGACTTCCGGGATTTAAACAAAGCTTCCCCAAAGGATGATTTTCCACTCCCTAATATCGACATGCTAGTCGACTCCACTGCTGCCTACGAGGTTCGCTCATTTGTGGATGGGTTCGCTGGGTACAATCAGATTCTCATGGCTGAGGAAGATCAACATAAGACAGCCTTCACAACACCGTGGGGCACCTTCTGCTACACAGTCATGCCGTTTGGGTTAAGAAACGCTGGGGCTTCCTACCAAAGAGCCGTGACAGACTTGTTCCACGATATGATTCACAAAGAAATCGAGGTCTATGTGGACGACATGATCATTCACTCCAAAGGGACCGATGGTCAACATTTGATCGATCTCCGCAAGTTCTTCGAAAGGCTTCGTCAACACAAGATGAGGCTCAACCCTGCAAAGTGCACATTCGGGGTTATGCGAGGCAAAGTTCTTGGTTATATGGTCACTGAAAGGGGAATCGAAGTAGACCCCTCCAAAATCAAGGCAATCATTGACATGCCTCCTCCAAAGACACAGAAAGAGATTAAAGGTTTCATGGGCAGACTACAATACATCAGTCGGTTTGTGCACCAACTCACTTCCATATGCGAGCCAATCTTCAAGTTACTCAAGAAGAATGTTGTCGCGACCCCGGACCCCGCGGCCCGAGACCGCGAGCTGGACGTCGACTCTAAAACCAAAACTCAGAAATACTGAAGTTAAAAATTCCATTTGATACCAAAAGGTAATGAACCAAAGTTTTACAAAACCAAGTTTGATAAAAACTAAATACAACTATCATAAACTTTCACAAGTTTATGCTTAACAAAATACAATTACACAATCCTAATGACGTCAATGTTTGGTACAAATATCCCCAAAAGGTTACACATTGATATAATGTAAACCAACCTATACAACTTTCCCCAAAAGAACGGATCCACACTCGACGTCCTCTTTCTCGTGATCAGCGAGACTAATCCTTAGCACCTGGGGGGGGTTAAGGAAAAACAAAGATAAAAGAAAAGGGGGTGAGATAAATCTCAATAAGTTACTAATGCAACTACATGACATGCTATGATGCAATATACAATAAGCAATAATAATTATCACATAGCACAAAGCAATTATCACATAACAGATAGCAGCGGAAATAAACACATAACAAAGGATATAGCCAAGGTTTTCCAAACCGGAACATCCAAATAAAGGATCGCTGCGCAGCTTCAATAATCAACAAATCATCATCTTCATAATGGCATGAAAGCCGAAGAGAAAACCCCGGTACCGGAACCAATAACAAAGTAATGTGCCACAAAGGGCGGGAGCCATGCCACAAAGTCATGCTCCAAACGTCTCAACCAAGGCCAATCTGGAAGAGGGAAAAGTAAGGGCAAAACAATGGTCGACACCATAATGGACTTGGCCGGTGCCATCACAATATCTCACATCGCCCGACACAACCACAAATACCAGCTGGACTTTCAAATAAACGCTAAGTAAGAAATACTAGCTTAATTAAACAACTTAGGGTTCCAAAGTAGGGAACCAATCCAATTAAATTACCACAAAGGTAAACCAATCCAATCCGCACATCAAAGATGCCCAACATTACCAAAACGGTACTTAAATGAATTTCATATCCCATTTATTCACAAAAGAATCAAATTCACACAATAAAGCGTTCCACGGTGTTATCTTAAGTTAATTATAAGGATTAAACCTAAACTAGTTAAGCCTTAAGTCTTAAACCAAGCAAAAGGGCAAAATTCCAGGAACAGGGGCGGGCGGGCGCCTGGAAAGGGGGCAGGCGGGCGCTTGATTGACCAGAAGGTCTGGCCACTAAAAAGGTCATGTAGGCGGGCGCCTGGGTCAACACAGGCGGGCGCCTGGTCTACGGACTGGGGAAAAACCAGAGCTGGGTTCTTCACATTTCCTTGCCATTTTCATACCAAATTCATAATACCCAAAATCAACACTCCCAAGATGGTTTCTAAGGTATCCAAACATCATTTATAACTAGAATGGGAGTCTAAACACACCATAATAGACCCAAAACCAAGAATCAAAACCAACATTTAAGTTTTCACCATTTTTTCCCAAAACTCAAATAAAATTCCAAACAAATTCAAAATACAACCAAACTTCAAATATGGCACATTAATCATCATATAAACATGATATGAACATTTTAGCATCAAAATGGGGGAAAAGTAACTTACTTGATTTTTCTCAAAGTTGATGGATTTCAATTCTTTTTGGCTTCCTACGATCCTATCGACGATCTAAACACATTTCACGTTTGAAGAAATGAGAGAAGATGAGAGGAAGAGGAAGGAAATTAAGAGAGAAGTAAGGAAAGAAAACTCACCTTTTTGCTAGAGAGAAGGAGAGAGATGGCTGGGAAATGGGAATGGGGGTGGAGTGTAGGAGGGAGAAGGAGGTGAGGGAAGGTGTAGGGAGGGAGTAGGGGGTTTATTTTAAAAACTTACACTTAGGCCCCCTCTCTCACACTACACACACACAATACTACACTCCCTACTACCAACTAAGACCCAACAATACTACGTTAACCCAAATGACCCAAACAACATGCTAGGCAGATTTATTATAACACATAAAACGCACACATAAATATTTAAATAAATAATAATTTAAATAAATAATTAAGCAAATAATTAAATAAAAATCATTTCATTACTAATAAAATAGAGCCTATATTTCGGGTCGTGACAAATGTGGCTCTAGAATGGACCGACGCGTGCCAAGAAGCCTTCGATCAAGTGAAGCATTACTTAACGTGCCCTCCTGTTCTAGTTCCGCCGCACAAGGAGAAACCTCTGTTGCTTTATCTCACTGTCAATGATGAAGCCCTAGGGGCTATGTTAGCACAAGAGCAACAAGAGTCCACAAAGGAGAACGCCATTTATTTTGTCAGTCGCCGATTCCAAGGAGGCGAAAAGAACTACTCTGTCTTAGAGAAGTCATGTGCAGCATTGGTTTGGGTCACTCAAAAGCTCAAACACTATATGGAAGCTTTTCCGATCAAGCTAGTAGCAAAGGTGGACCCGCTCCGCTACATCTTCGAGAAGCCTTTCATGTCAACAAGAATAGCCAAATGGTACTTCATGCTCGCCGGCTACGATATCACTTACGTCACACTAAAATCCGTCAGGGGGAAAGTGTTCAGTGACCAGCTTGCCGAATTCCCGTGTGACGAAGTGAAGGGGGAAGATGTACAGTTCCCCGACGAACATTTAATTTGTACTGCAACCGAGGAAGACAAGTGGCAACTTTTTTTCGATGGCGCCGCCAATAAACACGGTTTTGGTATAGGGGTATTGCTTGTCGATCCAAAAGACATCTACACTCCCATTGCCATACGCCTAGAATTCGAAGCTACCAACGACATTGCCGAATACGAAGCATGCATAGCAGGGCTCGAAGCAGCTCTCAAAAGAAACGTCACGGAACTAGAAGTGTTCGGCGACTCTTTGCTCCTTATCAATCAGCAATTGGGTAAATGGCGAACCCAAGACCCGACTCTCCAACAGTATGGTCAGCACCTTGAAGAACTGGTTGAACAATTCCAAGAGATCACTTTCAACTACCTGCCAAAGGATAAGAATCGCTTCGCCGATGCACTGGCCACTATAGCTTCATTAGTTGAAATGCCCAAAGGAAAAATGGTGAAGCCTTTCAAAATTGCTCGAAGGAACAGTCCGGCATATTGCATGAGCATCGAGATCAACGAGGTTCAAACAAACTCTCCGTGGTATTCAGATATCATGAACTTCCTCAAAGACGGCACTTATCCCGAGAACATCAATAAGAAGTCTCAAGCAGCTCTGCAAAGGTTAGCCTCTCGGTACGTACTGATTGGGGACCGAGTCTATAAAAGGCACCACGACGGGATCAATCTCTTATGCGCCAATGAGACCGAAGCTCAAGAGATAATGTGTGAAGTGCACGAAGGAGAATGTGGACCCCACATGAATGGGTTTATGCTAGTCAAGAAGATACTTCGCATTGGTTACTATTGGAGCACTATGGAACGAGACTGTATCGAGAAAGTCAAAAGGTGTGCCAAGTGCCAATTCCACGCTAATCTGCAACATGCTCCACCCTCACAACTTTACAACATGGTCACACCTTGGCCTTTCTCTTGTTGGGGGATAGACATCATCGGTAAAGTTCATCCTGCCGGGAGCAATGGGCAGTCATTCGTCCTAGTAGCAGTCGACTACTTCACAAAGTGGGTCGAAGCACAAGCCTATCGAACCCTCAACGCCAAGAAAGTGGCTGAATTTGTAAAGATTAATATCATGTGCCGATACGGCGTGCCTCATGAAATCATTTCCGACAACGGCTCTCACTTTGAGAAGGAAATGGATGCACTTTTGGTAGAATACAAGATCACCAAGCACAAGTCATCTCCTTACCGGCCCCAAGCAAATGGCGCAGTCGAAGCAGCAAATAAGACCATCGAGACCATCGTCAAGAAAATGGCCTCAACAGGAAGGGATTGGCCCGAAAAGCTACCATTAGCATTGTGGGGCTACCGCACATCGATACGATCCGCAACAGGAGAAACTCCTTATGCATTGGTCTATGGTTCTGAAGCCGTACTCCCTATCGAACTTGAAGTCCCATCTCTACGGGTCCTCCTCGAGAATCAAGTCAACGAGGTCAACTGGATGCAGAGTCGATACGAACAGCTAGCCTTACTCGACGAGAAAAGGTTAAGGGCACTCGAACGCACGAGGGCATATCAGCAAAGGATGGCAAGAGCTTTCAACAAAAAAGTGAAGCCTCGAAACATCAATGTGGGAGATTTGGTCTTAAGACAACATCCTCCTAATGCCATGAATCCCCTGGGGAAATGGGGACCCCGATGGATCGGTCCGTACGTGGTCAAAAAGATACTAAGCGGTGGTGCAGTCCGGCTCGTGGATTTAGATGGTGACCAGCTGCCAAAGGAGGTCAACCTCGACAAGCTCAAGAGGTTCTACGCTTAATAAACAAAGACCATTAAAAAAAAATAATAATAATAAAAAAAATCGCTCGCTAGGTTGAAAACCCGCAAGGGCGGCCTAGGCAAAAATTAGAGCACGTGCAAAAAAGAAGCCCGATAGATTGAAAACCCGCAAGGGCGGTCTAGGCAAAAAACAGGGTGCACAAAAAAAAATAATAATAAAAAAAATGGTCTTTGTTTGTTTGAACTACGAAGACCTGAGCCTCCCAACTGGAGGAACGTAGGCAACCTTCGGGTGCGGTCTAAAACATATCAAAAATACCCAATTCACTTCAAATAACAAAATGTAATTTTTATTCATTCAATGAATTATTCAAACCATTACAACGGATTTATTGAGCAACAAAAGACATCAAAATATTAAATCCTAAAATAAAGTGGTCTAAATTGCAATCTCTTGGGGTACAAAGAAAAATCTAATCTTTCTTAGGTTTGGGAACCCATTGCTTCTTGTTATGTACTTTAGTCTTCTTGGATGGGGAAGGAACATTCTTGGGACCGCCAAGACGGGAGAAAACGCTAGGACGGGACGGAGCTTCATCAACGGCTTTCCCTTTACCCTTATCAAGCGGAACCTTAGTGGGGACAACCATGGGACGCTTCCACACATATGAGGAATTTCCCTTACCTTTCTTCTTCTTGGGAAAATAACGGGGTCTATAGTCCCGCACATGAACCACCGGTCTCACGGGGTCAACAACATCGTCATTGGGCCTTCCCAAACGATCAAAAACGCTCGGACGCTTCTCCACCATCGAAATGGACCCCACAGCTGGAACGGCGTTCACCATTGGAACGGACTTCTCACCCTCGGGGACGGAAACCTTAACTTCAAAGGAGAAAGTCATTGGGGCCATTATAACAAGAATTTTGTGGTTTAGGGGGAGAAAGTGTCTGCAAAAGAATGCTGTGTAGCCATTCTGGTCGAAAAATGGTTCAAATTTATAGCTGTCGGAACATTCTGATCAGAAAAGAAAGGGGCTGTAATTCAGCAGGCCAGAAGCGCGCGCCTCCGACCATGGATTCACAACGCGCGCGCCTCCCACAAGCAAGGCCCGACGCGCGCGCCTTTGACAGCAGTTTAGACAGAAACAGCCCTTGTCAGTTCAGAACAGAACCCAAGCACTTCAACATGTCCAGCCTGCAGCAAAATCAAATCCCAGCAATAAAAAGGAGTTCAAAGCATCGACAACAAGCACCCTTTGGGCACACATTTGTTTGTAAAGAGTCGACATCTAAGATCGAGTCGCTAATAGAACATAAAAACGAGTAGTAAAATAGATAGGATTGTAAATACATGTTAAATGTTATTACAGGCAAAAGCAAAAGTGTTTCAATCCCTCATCCTCTCAGCCACAACAGCTCAGGCACGTCATCACCAACACTGTGCTCACCCCCTGCTACCGCTCTCGGTCTCCTCATCGTCATCATCATCCTCATCATCATCATCATCATCATCATCAGACTCAGATATCTCAATCACAACATCAGGACGGGTCCTCTTAGCAGCTCTCCCCGATGAACTGGCGCCGCCCCGGCTCAGGCTACCCTCTCGGCTCAGACTCCTACTATGGCTCAGACTCCTGCTCAGCGACTGCCTCGCCGAAGAGACAGCCTCATCAATGTCCAGTGCAGCATCCCTACAGCCTCGTCCCATGCCCCGAGCACCTCGGGCAGCTCCTCTCGCAGCACCAGAGACAGCACCAGCAGCATCTCTAGTCATGGCAGCAATATCCCTGCACAGCTCCAACACCCTCTCCTCCAGCTGACGGAGCCTCCGCCTCATCCCTTTGTTCTGCCTACCCAAGTGCCTATAAGCAGCTACGGGCACCTGTTACAACAAAGAACGGGGAAAGGAAATTACATCAATACAAAGAACAGAAAAACAAGACTGGAACTGTGAAAATGCAAAGATGGTCAGAAAAACATACCACGGCAGCCTGAGCAGGAGGCTCTCTCTCCGGTGACATATCCTCGGGAAAAATCTCCCTCTGCTCCTCAAAGACCCCGAAGTTTGAATAAGTGTAATAAGGAGGAGGCAAAGGAGGATCAAAACAATACCCGGCACCGGTAGTGTAAAACCGAGCGGAGGTCGAAGGAGCAGCCTGTGATCTCCTCGGATCAGCGAACATAAAGCCCTGCATCAAGTTGTTCTCCCTGAAGAGGCCATAATCCTGATCCAAGTGAATATAAGGGACGGCATCAACCCCTACCATATATGCCGCACGATCAGCCTCTGAAAGTGACCTCCAGTTACGAGGGCAGAAAGGAGGAACGTCTGGAACTGCAGGACGAGGAGGGGTGTAAAAGTCTGTCACCTGGGTACCATGCTGCCAAAATACTCTGTCTCCCAAGTACAGAGCCATGCACTCACCCGAACTCATCAAAAGCCGAGAACGGGTAGGAATAAGAGTGTGCTCAAACCAGTACTGAACTGATCTCCACGGATACAAAGAAAAGGCAACAGACTCAGGCCTCAGGGTGTCCAAGTGCCGTCGGGCCGAAGTAAGACTAATGGGATTCATGCCAGTCTTCACATTCCTCTCCTTATACGCCCACCGTGCGCAGTCCGGATACTGGGGCTGGCCTTCCTTGGCAATCTTGAAATCCCTCAGATTCAGGATAGCAAAAGCCCAAAGCTGTAGACAAGAGGCAGAAACAAAGTTAATGACGGTCAACGAAAAAGGCAGTTATGACTAAGGCAAGGAGAATATAAAAGGGACAGTAAGCGGTATACCTCCCACAGCAAGCTGAAGCCCGTAACAGAGCTGGTGGTCGAGCGGCTGGTCAAATCCATGCCGTGGTAACAAGCAGCCAAGCCCGCTGCGCCCCAGTTATACTGGCCGATCTGGTCCAAGTCCACTAACAAGTCAATCAGAGCCAAAGAGGCCGAAGATCCCCCATTGGCAAACAGAGTGTGGGATAACAAGTACCAAATGAAGCAACGGCCCACAGCATCAACCCGATCAGCAGTAACACCCCGAGCCTCAGCCATCAGGATGCTGAAATAAGCCCGGATTCTCCCCCATGTCACTCGAGAATTCTTAACCTCAAACCGACAGTCAACCAAGGCCAGTAACTCGTCCGGAGTCTGAGCAGCCCCTCTCAAACCAAAAGGGACAGGCACCCCCATGAACGGCAAGCCCGTCAAAGCTGTGAAATCAGTAGGCGTCATAGTCACCTCTCCCATGGGTAAATGGAAGGTATGGGTGGTATCCCACCATCTCTCCCTCAATGCCTGAACCACATCAGGGTCATTCTTCAAAGCTGGGAGGCTAGTGACAAAAAGACCAAAATGAGTCCCTGTGACTCGGGCCCGAACATTCTCGGGCAACCTCTTCCATATAGAGATGGGCCCATGAGCCCCACCGCGAATCTCCGTCAAACGGGTCCACTCCTGAAAAGAAAAAAAAAAAAGGGGGAACAGCAAAAATTTCATCAGCATGACTGCTAGAAAAAACGGATGAACTCAACACAAAGATTTCAACGGCAGAACAATGTACAAGCAAGTGTGTGAACGTGAAAATGGACATCCCAACATGTTTCTTACAACAAATCAGCAACAACAAACATCATGCAAAGAATGATCAATAAAGCTGCTGCAGCAATATCTCGGGTAAAGAAAACAGAACTTCATGAAGCCCGAAATCGACAAGAAAGGTGAGGCATTCTTACCAAACCCGAAGTCACGAAGTGAGAAATATGGGTATGAGGCCGGAAAGTAAGCAAGCTCGGGTCCATAGCTTCAACCCCAATTTCGGGCTCCTCGCCCTGTGGCATCTCAAACGGAGGTGATTGCTGACGATCCGACATCATTTCTTTGACTGAATTGATCCTAGAGCAGCAAGAAAGTGTTTTGGGGTGATTTCTCTACGAAAATTGGGCTTGGAATTTGGAGGGTTCTTCAAATTTTTGAAAAATGGCCGAAAACAGCGAACAGCCTGTTTAAATGTGCTGAACTTATGCGCCAGGCGCGCGCCTCCCGACATACTCATCTGAGGCGCGCGCGTCCCATAACGAGGCTCGGACGCGCGCTCTTCCCATCAGCAGGCAGGTTCAGAAGCAGTCTCCCATGCAAGAATCCATGCATCGTATCAAAGTTTCCCCACGGATTCCGAACTCCCTAAGTTCTGTCACGGGTGCCACGCCCCCCTCAAGAGTCAATCTCAACATTTCATCCCCAGCAGGAACATTTTTCTGGTCGCAGTCAACTGTGCCCGTACCCCACAATTCAAAAGTCAAGTGTGACTCCAAATGGCACGAAACTTCAAAGCAATATTTCATCAAACGGATTCACTAACGGATTCGTCAACAAGGGTTCACCAACGGACTCATCCAAGGGATTCACTAACGGATTCACCAACGGATTCGTCAACAAGGGTTCACCAACGGACTCATCCAAGGGATTCACTAACGGATTCATCAAACGGATTCACCAACGGATTCGTCAACAAGGGTGGTTCACCAACGGACTCATCCAAGGGATTCACTAACGGATTCATCAAACGGATTCACCAACGGATTCGTCAACAAGGGTTCACCAACGGACTCATCCAAGGGATTCACTAACGGATTCATCAAACGGATTCACCAACGGATTCGTCAACAAGGGTTCACCAACGGACTCATCCAAGGGATTCACTAACGGATTCATCAAACGGATTCACCAACGGATTCGTCAACAAGGGTTCACCAACGAACTCATCCAAGGGATTCACTAACGGATTCATCAAACGGATTCACCAACGGATTCGTCAACAAGGGTTCACCAACGGACTCATCCAAGGGATTCACTAACGGATTCATCAAACGGATTCGTCAACAAGGGTTCACCAACGGACTCATCCAAAGGGATTCACTAACGGATTCATCAAACGGATTCACCAACGGATTCGTCAACAAGGGTTCACCAACGGACTCATCCAAGGGTTCACCAACGGACTCATCAAACGGATTCACCAACGGATTCGTCAACAAGGGTTCACCAACGGACTCATCCAAGGGATTCACTAAAGGATTCATCAAACGGATTCACCGACAGATTCGTCAACAAGGGTTCACCAACGGACTCATCCAAGGGATTCACTAACGGATTCATCAAACGGATTCACCAACGGATTCGTCAACAAGGGTTCACCAACGGACTCATCCAAGGGATTCACTAACGGATTCATCAAACGGATTCACCAACGGATTCGTCAACAAGGGTTCACCAACGGACTCATCCATAGGGTTCACCAACGGACTCATCCAAGGGATTCACTAACGGATTCATCAAACGGATTCACCAACGGATTCGTCAACAAGGGTTCACCAACGGACTCATCCAAGGGATTCACTAACGGATTCATCAAACGGATTCACCAACGGATTCGTCAACAAGGGTTCACCAACGGACTCATCCAAGGGATTCACTAACGGATTCATCAAACAGATTCACCAACGGATTCGTCAACAAGGGTTCACCAACGGACTCATCCAAGGGATTCACTAACGGATTCATCAAACGGATTCACCAACGGATTCGTCAACAAGGGTTCACCAACGGACTCATCCAAGGGATTCACTAACGGATTCGTCAAACGGATTCACCAACGGATTCGTCAACAAGGGTTCACCAACGGACTCATCCAAGGGATTCACCAACGGATTCGTCAACAAGGGTTCACCAACGAACTCATCCGAGGGATTCACTAACGGATTCATCAGAAGGTTCACTAACGGCCTCATTCAAAACATTCAGCTGGCAGGTTCACCTAACGGATCATGCCACCCCCTCTATCAACAAAAGCCGCTCACACAGGGAGCGCACCACTATCTCTCGCAATTTCAAATTCCTGCTTTCATCGAGTCTTTGCCTTTTTGGTGATGTCCTCGGCGGGTGTTTTTAACTTTCGTCGACGCGTTTTGCTTTGCAATCCACGTCGCCGAGGGGCTCTGTAGACACCCCGCCTTGGACCGCTCACCCCGATTGCACATTTGATTTTGTGTTTCTCCCCATTTTAAGTGTTTCTCGTTAGTTTCTGTCACTTCCGTTAAGTTCCTGACTGACTTCGTTAAGTCCAGGGACTAAACTGAATGATAGGGCTGACTTTCTAGTCCATTCTGTCAAAATTGCCTTCTCTGAGTCGCGCGCCTCCGACACTAGGAGCCAGGCGCGCGCGCCTCCCGACCCCAAAGCAGGAAGCGCGCGCCTCTGGGCGTCAGTTACAGATTTCTGGCCAGGATTCCCTCCCTTGCTCAATTTACAGGATTTTGCCCGGGAAGGATTTCTTGGTGACTGAGTTTTGGCACCAAAAACACCCCTCTTTCACCTATAAAAACCTCTCTTTACCTCCATTTTCAAGGATCGAAACTTGGACCGAAAATTGAACTTACAAAAACTATACCAAAATCACTTTCTAAAGGTTCTCCAAGGATTTCATCAAGAAATATTTGAAGGTCTTCAAATTGTAGGTAAAAGTCCATCTTTTCCTTCCTTTTCTACTTCATCTCCTCTCTCTTTTTACTTTAATCAAATGTGCAATCACCCAAATCATTTTGGGACATGACTCTAATGATCACCTCATCTCATTGAGGTTGGTTAAGGCGTTATCTCCTACATTCCAAATCATATTTTAAACCCCCCCCCCCTTTTATGACTTAAAGAAGAAGAAGAAGAAGAACATTTTCATTTATGTAGATTTTGATCAAGCAAGACCAACTTAAGTTGGGCGAGATGGGTGTTTCGGTACTTCCCATCTCGTAATCTAACCCCCGGACCTCAAAACAAAGAATCTCTGTTTTCGTAACCAAAACTTAGGCTACAATCAATAGGTTTTTCTTATGTTCCTCAAAACATAGGTGGCGACTCTAAAACAATCTAAAATCAAGTTAGACATCCTAGGATAATATCACGTGCTCGAGCCTAAGGCCGTGGTGTTCCCACCCGGGGTATCTACATCGCCCAATCCTCTGGTCTGCCGGAATTCGGGAAGAACAAACTGGGTTCTTCCATTTTCATACCAAAACACATTTCAACAAAAAATCCAACCTTCCAACTAGTTTACTAATGTACCAAAACAACTTATAAGTCTGAAAAGACTCATATAACAACATTTAACAACCAATAACAAGATCAAATCCCAACATTCATAAAATCTCCATTTTTAACCAAAACCCCAAATAAATTGCAACCTCATCCAAACTTCAAATATAACAACCCAAGCATTATATAAGCATGATATGAACATTTTAGCATAAAAATAGGGGAAAAGCAACTTACTTGCAAATTCTCAAAGATGACGGAATTCAATTCTTTTTGGTTCTACGCGATCCTATCGACGATCTAAACACATTTCACGTTTTAAGAAATGAGAGATTATGAGAGGAAGAGGAAGAAAATGAAGAGAGAAGGAAGAGGAAGAGAAAACTTACCAACAATGGAGAGAGAGAGAATTTGAGCTGGGAGAGAGGGATGGAGGTGGAGTGTGAGGATGGGGGAGGTGAGGGAAGGAGTAGGGAGGGAGTAGGGAATGATTTAAAAGATTTACACTTAGGCCCCCTCCACTACACTACACACAATTACTACACTCCCTACTAACAATTAAGACCCAACAATACTACACTAACCCAAACGACTCAATTAAAATGCTAGGCATAAATATTATAAAGCATAAAATGCACACATAAATATTTAAATAAATAATAATTTAAATAAATAAATAAGCCAATAAATAAATAATGATTATTTATTACTAATAAAATAGAGCTTAGATTTTGGGTCGTGACAATAGATGAGTTAGCAAAGAGCACGAGAACACATGGAAAGAGGTCAAGTCTCAGACAGGTTAGTGTAGTTGGGTCGAGTGGTGGTGTACCGAGTAAGCTGGAGACAGATGTAGAGGACCTTAAGGGGATGATGAAACAATTCTTGATGGGTCCACCACAGAGTCAGCAGTATCAGGGTAATCAGTATAGACCATCGTATGGACAGTAGCAGTATCAGAGTAACCCTCCGAGACAGTCTACAGATGATCTAGTTCACTCTTTAGCGCAGTCGGTAAGCATGATGAATAGCAACTGTTGGTGTGTTTGCCTAGGCACGTTATATGAACGATTAATGTTATTATTTGCTTTACGCTTTAATAAAGATATTGAAAGTTTGATTATTATATCTTTTGCATGTTTATTATAATAATCTCCGTCCCTGGTAATTATGATTAATTACTAGTATAAGTTTAAAAGATAATCATATGATGAATATGTGTATGCGATACAATTAGACTTATGGGTATTTGTTGGAGAATAAATACTTGACTGTTCCCTATGAGATTTATGTCATGGTCAAATGTCATAATTAAATATCATATAGTTATATCACTTTAATCTTTAGACCTGAGGTTATTACAGTATTCCACTTGATGAACATTATGTTGGACATATTCAAATGTTATCTTTAACCAGGTAGCTATAAAGGATATGATTGGCATAATCGGAATCATGTAGGGAAAGGTAATAAGCCAAGAAGGGATTTGTTCCTCTTTAAGAGAGACGTCAAGCTTGGGCCCCTCGATGAATAGTATTGATGAAATGCACGGCCGCGCTCAAATGAATTGATTGGATCAATGTCATTTGTGTTATCAATATATTCGGGATCAAGAAATCATTGAACAAGGTAAGTTTACCATTGACCATAGCTTACGTTCAATAGACATTTGTAGATACCCCGGGGAACCACGGCTTGGCTAGAGCGCATGAATTACCTAGGATGTCTACTTGATTTTAAGAGTCGCCTCCCACGTTTTAGAGGAACGCGAGAAAACCTAAGAAAATAGGCTTTTTATTGATTACGAAACCAAAGATTCTTGGGATGAAGGGTTCGGGAGTTAGGTGACAGAGTGGGAAGTACTTAAACACCCACTCCGCCCTGCTTACGCGGGTCTTGCTACTTTTGGTGTTCTTATATTTACATGTCCTTCAATTGATAAAATATGCTAACAACTACAAAATAAAGATAAGGGGAAAATGAAAGCTAAATGATTTTATTGATTGAGTGTCTAATGGTTACATGTTGAATATTTGCTAAACAATTACATTAAGAGATGAAATGGAATTAAATTAATGTTGGAATGTTGGGATGTAACCTTGGCCAAACTTCAATAGTGAAGTGGCCTTTTGGTTGTATCCCTTTTTATGGATATTTCATACTAGTAGGGCACAAATAAAATAAGAGAATAGAAAAGTGGTACCTTTAGAAAAGGGACTTTGATCTTTGAACTTGAAAAGAGTTTTGTTGTGGAGAAATTGTTGTAAAACAATTTGTGTAGAGTCTTGTCACGAAGAGCTCTTGTAGGGAGAATTTGTGTTTAGAATTATGTATAGTGTGTGTGTAAGAAAAGTTTAAGAGAGATGAAAAGAGATCAAAAAGAGATGAAAAAGAAGCCCCCTTCCAATGGTGGATTGGAGGGTTTTTTATAGTTGAAAGGGGATGTTTTTGGTGCCAAGACGGAGTCACAAAGATTTGTTTCCCGGGAAAAATCATATAAAATGAGCAAGGGAGAGATTCTTGGACAGAAATCAGTAACTGACACGCCCAGACGCGCGCGCATCCCGTATAGTCGGCGGGAGGCGCGCGCTTCTGGCCCCAAAGGGTGGAGCCGCGCGACTTTGAAATGGCGATTTTGACAGAATGGACTATAAAGTTAACTCTGTTATGCAGTTTAGTCCAAAACTGACGGAATCAGTTAGGAACTTAACCGAAGTAACAGAATTTAACAAAAACAAGTAAAGTAGAAATACTATGTATGCAATCGGGGTGAGAGGTCCAAGGCAGGGTGTCTACAGAGCCCCTCGGCGACGTGGATTGCGAAGCAAAACGCGTCGACGAAAGAAAGACAACCGTTGAGGACATCGATAAGAGAAAAGAAAGACTCGATAAAGCAGGAATTTGAAATTACAAGGGATAGGTGTCGCTACCCCGAACCCCGCGGGCCCGAGACCGCGATCTGGACGTCGACTTAAAACCAAAACTGTGAAATACCGAAGTTAAAAATTCCATTTGATACCAAAAGGTGATGATCCAAACTTTTTACAAATCCAAGTTTGATAATAACCAAATACAATTATCATAAACTTCCACAAGTTTATGCCCAACAAAAGATAAATGTACAATTCTTAATGACGTCATTGTTTGGTACAACTATCCCAAAAAGGTTACACATTTATATAATGTAAACCAACCTATAACAACTTTCCCCAAAAGAATGTATCCACACTCGACGTCCTCTTTCTCGTGATCAGCGAGACTAATCCTTAGCACCTGGGGGGGTTAAGGAAAAACAAGGATAAAAGAAAGGGGGTGAGATAAATCTCAATAAGTTACTAATGCAACTACATGACATGTTATGATACAATAAGTAATAACAACATCAATATCTCATATAACATAGCAATTATCAGATAATAAATAACAGCGGAAATAAACACATAACAAAGGATATTAGCCAAGGTTTCCAAACCGATACATCCAAATAAAGGATCGCTGCGCAGCTTCAATAATCAACAAATCACATCTTCATAATAGCATGAAAGCCGAAGAGAAAACCCCCGGTACCGGAACAATAACCATAAGAGTGTCACAAAGGACAAGAGCCATGCCACAAAGTCATGCTCGGTAGCTAGATACATTCACAAAGGAAGCTAACTTATCTCTTCCAAGGCCAATCTGGAAAAGGGGTATAGTAAGGGCAAAACAATGGTCAACATTATAATGGACTTGGCTTTGTCATTATAATCTTTCCCATCGCCCGATGCAACAATTATGCCAGCTGGGCTTCCAAATAAATGCTAAGTAATAATATATTAGCATGAATAAACAACTTAAGGTTCCAAAGTAGGGAACCAATCCAAATAAATTACCACAAAGGTAAACCAATCCAAACAACACATCAAGGATGAACCACATTCCCAAAATAATACTTAATCAAATTCCAGAACATATTTATTCACAAAAGAATCAATTCCACTTAAAAAAATGTCCCACGGTGTTATCTTAAGTTAATAAGAAGAAGGAACCCTAAACTAGGTAAGCCATTTAGTTTAAACAAGCAAAAAGGGCAAAATTCCAAGCAGGCGGGCGGGCGGGCGCCTGGGTAGGGGCGAGCGGGCGCTCGTTTGACCAGAAGGTCAGGCCGCTGGAAAAAGGGGTGCGGGTGGGCGCCTGGGCAAGGGCAGGCGGGCGCTCGGCCTGGGTTTTGGCCGGGAAGAACAGAGCTGGGTTCTAACAATTTCGACCCAAATTCTACCAAAACACAAAATACTCAAAATCAACTCCTCCAACAAGTTCCAAAATGTACCAAAACAACTTATATCAAGGATGGGGATCCAAATACACCATTTATCAACCAAAACCAAGAATCAAACCCAACATTCATAAAATCACCATTTTTTTTACCAAAACTCAAATAAATTCCAAATAAATTCTAAACTCAACCAAACTTCCAATATAACACATCAAGCATTATATAAACATGATATGAACATTTTAGCATAAAAATGGGGGAAAAGTAACTTACATGGATTTTCTCAAAGTTGACGGATTTCAAATATTTTTGATTCTACGCGATCCTATCGACGATCTAAACAAGTTTCACGTTTTAAGAAATGATAGATTACAAGAGGAAGATGAAGAAAATGAAGAGAGAAGTGAGAGAGAAAAACTTACCATTCTTTGGAGAGAGAGAGAGAAAAATGCTGGGAAAAGGGGTGGAGTGTGAGTGAGGGTGATAGGGCGAGGGAGGTGAGGGAGGGAGTAGGGAGAAGATGAAGAATTATTTGAAATGTTACACTAAGGCCCCTCCCTTATTACCACCTTTTACTAATAAACTCCCCACTAACAAATAAGACTCAACACTTCTACTCTAGCACAAATGACCCAAATAAAATGCTAGGCATAATTATTATGAAACATTAAATGAACACATAATTATTTAAATAAATAATAATTTAAATAATTAAATAAGCAAATAAATAAATAATAATTATTTATTACCAATAAAATAGAGCCTAGATTTCGGGTCGTGACAATAGGAGTGCGCTCCCTGTGTGAGCGGCTTAATTGATATAGAAAGGATATAGCGGGATCCGTTTGCTGAAGCGGGATCCGTTTGCTGAAGCGGGATCCGTTTGCTGAAGCGGGATCCGTTTGCTGATGCGGGATCCGTTTGCTGAAGCGGGATCCGTTTGCTGATGCAGGATCCGTTTGCTGACGCGGGATCCGTTTGGAGACACTTTCAAGAACACCAAATCACCGGTCTGAAAAATAAGATCTCGCCTTCAGTTATCTGCATAGCTCTTATGTCGACTCTGGGCTGTTTTCAATCGATCCCGGATAACTCTAAGTTTCTCAACCGAATCCCGAAGCAAATCGATACCCACGATCTTCGCTTCACCGACCTCATCCCAACAAATAGGCGATCTACACTTTCTTCCATACAAAGCCTCATACGGTGCCATCTCGATACTAGCCTGATAACTGTTGTGGTAAGAGAACTCCACTAACGGTAAATGTCTATCCCAAGAATCAGAGAAGTCTATCGAACAAGCTCGCAACATATCCTCAAGAATCTGAATGGTCCTCTCGGATTGACCATCAGTCTGAGGGTGAAAGGTTGTACTGAATCGCAAGTCTGTACCCAAAGCTTCCTGAAACGCCCTCCAGAATCTAGAAGTAAACCTCGGGTCTCGATCTGACACAATACTAATCGGAACCCCATGCAACCTCACGATCTCATCGATATAAAGGGTCGCAAGCTTCTCCATCGAATATCTGATGTCAATAGGCAAGAAATGGGCACTCTTGGTCAATCTATCCACTATTACCCAAACACTGTCATACTTCCTACGGGTACGAGGTAGTCCCGTAACGAAATCCATAGTCACATGCTCCCATTTCCACTCGGGAATCTCTAACGGCTGAAGTAGTCCCGCGGGTCTCTGATGCTCGGCTTTGACCTGCTGACAAGTTAGACACTTCGAAACATACTCCGCTATTTCCCTTTTCATATTATTCCACCAAAAATGTTGCTTCAGATTCTGGTACATCTTCGTACTACCCGGATGAATAGTATATCTCGATTTGTGACCCTCATCTAAAACTTGTCTCTTTATCCCACCAACATCGGGTACACACAAACGACCACGGAAAGTCAACACCCCATTCGAACTCAAATAAAAATCCTTGAAGTTCTTTTCCTTCAATTTACCCATTACCTTCACCAACTCGGGATCCTCTTTCTGAGCTTCCTTTATCCTCTGAATTAGGGTCGGAGATACCCTAATATTCGAAAAAATAGCCCCATGTCTCGATTCATGAGGAGACCAATCTCGAACATCCTCAAGCATTTTCCACTCACGGACCATCATCGAAGCCACATAAGACTTCCTACTAATCGCATCGGCTACTACATTTGCCTTCCCCGGATGATAAGAAATCGTACAATCGTAATCCTTCAACAATTCCATCCATCGGCGTTGCCTATTATTCAACTCTTTCTGGGAGAAAAGGTATTTCAAACTCTTGTGATCGGTAAAAATTTCAAACTTCGCCCCATAAAGGTAGTGCTTCCATTTGTGCAACGCAAATACTATCGCAGCCAGCTCCATACCATGAGTGGGGTAATTCTGTTCACTAGGGGTCAACTTCCTCGAAGCATAAGCAATTACTTTCCCACACTGCATCAACACACAACCCAAACCCTCTTTCGAAGCATCACTGTAAATCACTAGGCCATCGCTCCCATTAGGTAAAGTCAAGATCGGTGCGGTAGTCAACCTCTTCTTCAATTCCTCGAAACTCTTGTCACATTTCTCGGTCCACACAAACGGGACATTCTTCCGGGTCAACTGAGTCATCGGAGTAGCAATCCTCGAAAACCCTTCAATAAATCTTCTGTAATAACCGGCTAAACCCAGAAAACTTCTGATCTCGGTCACTGACTCGGGTCTCTTCCAATCCACTATAGCCTCTATCTTTGAAGGATCCACCGAAATCCCATCTTTCGA
The DNA here is from genome assembly GCA_026119855.1 of Campanula takesimana. Classification (NCBI taxonomy): domain Eukaryota; kingdom Viridiplantae; phylum Streptophyta; class Magnoliopsida; order Asterales; family Campanulaceae; genus Campanula; species Campanula takesimana. Next base: position 706,337 of record JAOWBW010000038.1, on the reverse strand, counting down.
AATAACATGACCCAGAAACGAAACCTTCTTGAGCCAAAATTCGCATTTACTAAACTTCGCAAACAATTTCTCCCTCGCAAGAACGGATAAAACTGTCCTCAAGTGTTGCTCATGCTCCTCTCGGGATTTAGAGTAGACGAGTATATCATCAATAAAGACCACCACGAACAAATCCAGGTAAGGATGGAAAACCCGGTTCATCAAATCCATAAATACGGCAGGCGCGTTCGTCAACCCAAACGGCATAACCAAGAACTCGTAATGACCATAACGAGTGCGAAAGGCAGTCTTCGGAATATCCTCCGATCGAACCTTCAACTGATGGTACCCACTCCTCAAATCAAGTTTAGAGAAAACCACGGACCCTTGAAGCTGATCAAATAAATCGTCAATGTGAGGTAGAGGATACTTGTTCTTCACTGTAACCTGATTCAACTTTCGGTAGTCGATACACAATCTCAACGAACCATCTTTCTTCCGCACAAACAACACCGGTGCTCCCCACGGGGAAACACTAGGGCGGATAAACCCTCGATCAAGCAACTCTTGCAATTGAACCTTTAATTCCTTCAACTCTGCGGGAGCCAACCTATAAGGTGCTTTCGAAATTGGAGCCGTACCCGGCAAAAGGTCTATATAAAACTCAATCTCACGATCGGGAGGCATATCATACTCAGAAGAGAAAACATCGGGAAATTCCCTAACTACCCGAACACTCTCCACACTAGGGGATTCCTTCCTAGTATCAAGAACACTAGCCAAATACCCCTCACAGCCACTATGCAATAATTTTCTCGCTTTCATATAAGAAATTAAGCGAACCTTTCAACTCAGAGGACTAGCCTCAAACACAAATTTAGTCACATCGGGAATAGAAAAAGTAACAGTTTTCTTACGGCAATCAACAGAAGCATGAAACTTGCTCAACCAATCCATACCCAAAATGACATCAAAGTCTTGGATAGGAAGAACTACCAAATCCGCACAAAGGACACGACCACAAATAACCACATCACAAGCACGAAAGACTCGATCAGAAATCAAGCATTCTCCTATAGGGGTCGACACCTCTAGCACGTACGATAAAGACTCGAATGCAGCATTTAACATGGAAGCAAATTGCACAGAAATGTATGAATGAGATGATCCTGGATCTACTAACGCTCGTGCGCTCACATTAGACACAAAAACAATACCTCCAATAACCGAAGGATCATCGGTCGCATGTTGTTGATTCATGGCATAAATCTTTCCTTGAACTTTGGGCTTCCCAGCGGCATCCCTTTTCTGACCCTGATTAGTACCAACCCCTGACCCGGATGACTGACCTCGGTGCCTCGTGCAATCTCTCGCAAAGTGCCCCATTTCACCACAATTGGTACACTTGCCTTGCTTTTCCAACACCTATCCTCCGTATGGCCTACCCTCTGACAAAAGGTACAAGGCTTCCTATTCTGAATCCCCGGAGTAGTACCCGGATTCCTCGGTGTGGTTTGCCCCTTAAACTAAGATGATGCTCCCGGGTTACCTCGGTTGTCAGAACGGTGTTGAGGTTGAGATTTAGCATGGCTTCCCGGTTTACCCGTACCCACAACCTCGGTTTTCCTTTTGTTTTCCCCAATATCTTGCTCTATCAAGTAGGCTCGGTCTACCGCATCTTGGAAGGTCACAATCCGTTGGGCAATAAGTTGAGTACGGATGGAGGTCTTCAATCCCCGAATGAATCTCATAGCTTTTGTTCCTCGGTCCTCACCAAATAGTCACAATACCGGGCTAATTCTGTGAACTTAGCCGAGTATTGAGCTATAGACAACAAACCTTGATCCAGGTTGAGCAGCTCGATCTCCTTTCGGTTTTGATCAACAACCGGAATGAAATGTTCCTTGAATTTGCGCACAAACAACTTCCATGCATACACCATGTGAGTATCATCCCAAGTAGCTTTGACCCCTTTCCACCAATGCTCGGCGGCACCCACAAGCTTATAAGCTACGAACCGGACCTTATCCTCATCCGTGCAACCAAATACCTCATAAATCTTCTCCATCGACTCAATCCACAACTCAGCTTTCCGAACATCGGGTTCCCCATTGAATTCAACCGGTTTCAACTTCAGAAATTGTTCCAATCCGTAGCGGGGTGGTGCTTGTTCTACCCTCGGACCTTGATCATGTATGGCCTTCATGGCCGCCTCGAACATGCCTTGAAACATGGCACGGGCTTCTTCCCTTGTATCATTCTGATTTGCATTACCGGTACTACCTTCACCACTCCTTCTACGAACCATTGTAAACAAGTATCTGCATAAAACATCAACCGTTAATCACTCCGCACACCACTACCCCCCTAGGTCATACTAGTCCACCTAGACTTATACTTAGAGCCAAACCATGGCTCTGATACCAACTGTCGCTACCCCGAACCCCGCGGGCCCGAGACCGCGATCTGGACGTCGACTTAAAACCAAAACTGTGAAATACCGAAGTTAAAAATTCCATTTGATACCAAAAGGTGATGATCCAAAGTTTTACAAATCCAAGTTTGATAATAACCAAATACAACTATCATAAACTTCCACAAGTTTATGCCCAGCAAAAGATAAATGTACAATTCTTAATGACGTCATTGTTTGGTACAACTATCCCAAAAAGGTTACACATTTATATAATGTAAACCAACCTATAACAACTTTCCCCAAAAGAATGTATCCACACTCGACGTCCTCTTTCTCGTGATCAGCGAGACTAATCCTTAGAACCTGGGGGGGTTAAGGAAAAACAAGGATAAAAGAAAGGGGGTGAGATAAATCTCAATAAGTTACTAATGCAACTACATGACATGCTATGATACAATAAGTAATAACAACATCAATATCTCATATAACATAGCAATTATCAGATAATAAATAGCAGCGGAAATAAACACATAACAAAGGATATTAGCCAAGGTTTCCAAACCGATACATCCAAATAAAGGATCGCTGCGCAACTTCAATAATCAACAAATCACATCTTCATAATAGCATGAAAGCCGAAGAGAAAACCCCCAGTACCGGAACAATAACCATAAGAGTGTCACAAAGGACAAGAGCCATGCCACAAAGTCATGCTCGGCAGCTAGATACATTCATAAAGGAAGCTAACTTATCTCTTCCATGGCCAATCTGGAAAAGGGGTATAGTAAGGGCAAAACAATGGTCAACATTATAATGGACTTGGCTTTGCCATTATAATCTTTCCCATCGCCCGATGCAACAATTATGCCAGCTGGGCTTCCAAATAAATGCTAAGTAATAATATATTAGCATGAATAAACAACTTAAGGTTCCAAAGTAGGGAACCAATCCAAATAAATTACCACAAAGGTAAACCAATCCAAACAACACATCAAGGATGAACCACATTCCCAAAATAATACTTAATCAAATTCCAGATCATATTTATTCACAAAAGAATCAATTCCACTTAAAAATATGTCCCACGGTGTTATCTTAAGTTAATAAGAAGAAGGAACCCTAAACTAGGTAAGCCATTTAGTTTAAACAAGCAAAAAGGGCAAAATTCCAAGCAGGCGGGCGCCTGGGTAGGGGCGAGCGGGCGCTCATTTGACCAGAAGGTCAGGCCGCAGGAAAAAGGGGTGCGGGCGGGCGCCTGGGCAAGGGCAGGCGGGCGCTCGGCCTGGGTTTTGGTCGGGAAGAACAGAGCTGGGTTCTAACAATTTCGACCCAAATTCTACCAAAACACAAAATACTTAAAATCAACTCCTCCAACAAGTTCCAAAATGTACCAAAACAACTTATATCAAGGATGGGGATCGAAATACACCATTTATCAACCAAAACCAAGAATCAAACCCAACATTCATAAAATCACCATTTTTTTACCAAAACTCAAATAAATTCCAAATAAATTCTAAACTCAACCAAACTTCCAATATAACACATCAAGCATTATATAAACATGATATGAACATTTTAGCATAAAAATGGGGGAAAAGTAACTTACATGGATTTTCTCAAAGTTGACGGATTTCAAATATTTTTGATTCTACGCGATCCTATCGACGATCTAAACAAGTTTCACGTTTTAAGAAATGAGAGATTACAAGAGGAAGATGAAGAAAATGAAGAGAGAAGTGAGAGAGAAAAACTTACCATTCTTTGGAGAGAGAGAGAGAGAGAGAGAGAAATGCTGGGAAAAGGGGTGGAGTGTGAATGAGGGTGATAGGGTGAGGGAGGTGAGGGAGGGAGTAGGGAGAAGATGAAGAATTATTTGAAATGTTACACTAAGGCCCCTCCCTTACTACCACCTTTTACTAATAAACTCCCCACTAACAAATAAGACTCAACACTTCTACTCTAGCACAAATGACCCAAATAAAATGCTAGGCATAATTATTATGAAACATAAAATGCACACATAATTATTTAAATAAATAATAATTTAAATAATTAAATAAGCAAATAAATAAATAATAATTATTTATTACCAATAAAATAGAGCCTAGATTTCGGGTCGTGACAATAGGAGTGCGCTCCCTGTGTGAGCGGCTTAATTGATATAGAAAGGATATAGCGGGATCCGTTTGCTGAAGCGGGATTCGTTTGCTGAAGCGGGATCCGTTTGCTGAAGCGGGATCCGTTTGCTGATGCGGGATCCGTTTGCTGAAGCGGGATCCGTTTGCTGATGCGGGATCCGTTTGCTGATGCGGGATCCGTTTGCTGAAGCGGGATCCGTTTGCTGATGCGGGATCCGTTCGCTGACGCGGGATCCGTTCGCTGATGCGGGATCCGTGGACCAGATTGCTGTCTAGAGTTGCAGTTGCTGTTGGCTTTATCGCGGGGATGCGGGCATGGTTGACTGTGGACCATTTTCTGCTGGGGATGAAGTGCCTTGAGTAGCGGATGTTGTTGACTTCGTGGTGGTACCTGTTATATGTGTGCTTGGCAGGTATACGTGTTTGTGCAAGATGATGCATGAAGTGTGAAATGAAGAGAGAAATTGTGCTCGTGGTGCAATGTGATTTGAAAGCAGTTTTGCATGAGAGAGAGTTTTTGTAAGAATGGAGAAAGTGATTTTATGTGCAGTGTGATTTGAGGAAAGCCTCGGATGTATTCATACCTTCACTTACCATTGCCGCTTGATTGGGGATGGATTGCTGAAGGATGTTGATGCTTTTGATGAAGAATGTCCATGCTTTGGATGGAGAATGATGATGTTGATGGTGATGAATTGTTCTTTCCTTTGAAGGAGTGTCGGCGAGACAGTATTCCGGATGATGGGTTGGTCGTGCCAAAACGCTGCCTACGTATCCCTTGGAACGAATCAGACCAGCGTAGTTCAAGGATGATGGAGAATGCTGGAGGAGATGCTAGGAGCAAAGCAAAGTAGAGCACATACTTTTGCACATAGAAAGAGAAAAAGAAAAATAAAAATCCTCTTTTTTTTTTTTTTTTTTTAAGATTAGAAAGGAAAGAATGTGCACACATGTAACAAAAAGGTTCTTTTTTTTTAGTTCGTGGGTGAACCATTTTAACCATTGTGTGTTTGTAAAGCCAACCCAAGATCAAGTCGTGTCCAATCGAAGTCCGGATTGCCTTGTTGAATTATGCCGTTGTTGCCGTTGTGTCCAACGAAAAGTGATTTCTAGCCCCAAGAGATTTATCGATTATGGGGCTCCAAAAGGCATTTTATGCCGAGATAAGGGGTTGCTGATTGTAAAGCCCCTCGAATGCTGAACTTTGACTGGCTTATGAAGCCCCAAGATGAATCAACTCTTAACCCATTCAAATAAACTGTCTTTTGTTGTCGACGTGGGAAAGCCCCAAGAGAAGATCATTAATACCATGCTTCGGGAGATCAATAAGCCCCAAACGTCATGTGGGCTTCGAGATGGCGGGATGTGACGACCTTTCGATGTGAAGCCCCAAATCGGCTTAGCTTTGTATTGAGAGCGGATGCCACATCGGGTAGGACTCTTGAAGGCGATCTCCTTCTTTCTCTTGCTTGGAGATGGATGGCCCTTTTTGTGGTTGATACCTAAATGGCGGAAGGCCCATATTGGAAGTGTAGTACGGTCTTCGGGAGACGTCTCGTGGAAGATGGTGATGTTGTTGCAGATGATAAGGTCTTGGTGTGATAAAGTCTCAACGGTATGTTTGCTCGAGTCTTCTTGAGTTGAACCGACGGCGGATCTTCGGATGCAGCCTGTGCTTTTGATCTTAGAGAAGGGGGTGCAGTACTTGTAGAAATATTGGGATTGGCCGTAACTCTGCTTATAGAGTTAACATATTGGCATTGCCCGCTATAACTCAGTCGGGTGAGTCTAGCATATTGAATCTTTTTCCTTTTCTCTAAGACTTCCTTCAGAATCTCGCTGTGAGTTCTAACAAGAATCATCAAATTCATTCATATCATCGGAGCCTTCATTTAAAACCAAGAGGCCTTTTGACTGGAGGTGTTGAGGGACCATTGAAGTTTGATCCTTTTCATGGAGCCATAAGACTACTCCCAAATTGCATTGCTCGGGTACCACTGCCCAAAAGCTTGTTAATTGCGAAGCCCCAATATTGCCCTTTGCTTGGATTGTTGTAATGCCGTAGCCCAAAGAATTGTAGATTGCGAAGCCCCTTGAGACCTTCGGTGCCGAATTGAGGAAGCTTCCAATGTTGCACATGACTCCGTCGGGGACACTGAAGTGAATTTCTTCTTGCCGAGGGAGCCTTTAAAACTTGATCGTACCCCTTAGAGTGACATCATTGATCAGGAATGGAATGAGAAGGGACTATCCTTGATCGGGGGAACAAGTATGAGCATACATGACAAGCAGGTGTTTCTTGACATTCCTTTTGAGAGACTTTGAGGATAGTCTCATACATCTTTCTTGAGCGTAGCCCCTAGGGCTTATTGATTGTCAAATGAAGCAAAAGAAGCCCTTGTTCTTGAGTCACATAGCCCCTAGGGCGTCATCATTGTTGAGCAAGGCAAGAGTGACTTCATCCTCGTGTGGGGGAAAAAACATAAGAGGACATGGCAAGAGCTACCATATTTCTCGGTAGTCCTTCGGCATACTTTAGAGGCACATGCTTGTAGAAGCTTGAATTACTGAGACACATGTTGTTGCTATTTGCTGCCCAAGCCAATTGACTAGCTAGGGATTATTTGTGCAACCTCGTGCCCTTTTATGATGGGCTCGTTATCGGATGGGTCTTGGTTACCATGGGCCTTCTTTTCATGAACCCAAAAATGCACACTGCTGGAGAATGATGCCAATAACCCAAGACAACCTTTGATGGTGCCATATCTTGTCGAGCCTTTTGCAATCCCAAAGTTGACTTGGTGGGGAATTGACTTGCTGAGGAGACCCAATGTTGAACTTGTGCAGTTGTCTTCCTTAGAGGCCGGAGATCTCCATTTCTCTTTCCCTTCTCTCACTCACTCTCTCATTTTTTTTATGACGCACCCTATTTTTTGCCTAGACCGCCCTTTCGGGTTTTCAATCTAGCGGGCATCTCTTTTGCGTCTTCACTTTTTTTTTTTTTTGACTCGATTAATGAGGAAGTGTGCATTGACTCTGGCTGAGGAGATAAGACATGTGATTTTGCGGTGAAGATCTCTTGTCACTAAATATGAGTGACATTGATTCGACTAGGGAAGTGTCCCTAGTATTGACTTTGCATATATTTGTTGAATGACTCACGAAGGCAAGTAAGTCATTAAGAGAGAAGAGAAGGGAAGCCCCAATTTGATTGAAAGAAATTGGGAGTATGCAAAAAGAATAGAAGCCCTAGAATCGATAAGGAACGGAAAGTGATTCCAAATCTAGGAAAGTTGTTCAATCTTAAGGTGATTAATTCATTGGCAAATGAATCGTACAAAGATGTCTTGACAAGTTCGAGATGAAGGCCGATCACCATAACATGCTAGGGCTAAACATATCTTCTTTTTTTGCATGAGACCGGACCCGAAGGTTGCCTACGTTCCTCCAGTGTAGAGGCTCAGGTCACCGTAGTTCTTGTAGATGCTCCATTCTTCATTGTGATGGAATTGTTGCTTCGTCGTGATTGTTGTCGATGTTGCTTCGACCTTCGTTTGGTGGAATGATATTGTTGTTGTGAACTTCTTTGAATGAAGGGGGATTTTTTTTTTTTTTTTTTATCCCCCCTGAAAACTTTGCTTGATGATTGTTGCTCCACCTTTCTTTGTCTTGACTTCATCGTTGATGTCTTGATGTCTTCGTTGTTGATGTTGGCGCCGATGTTTAGCCCCTAGGCGTTCAAGAGATGGCCTTCGTTCTAAAACATGTTTAGACATTTTTTTCATCATTTTGCCAAGAATTAGATTGAACAACGTGGAAGAGTGTATGAGGACAAGAACGACTTTTATTTAATGATTGACTCAAAATTTAACATTGCACAAGAGAAAACATTAATGCACACATTAGAGGACTTTTGACTCTCTTTTTTTTTATCCTATTTCTAGGTAGAGAAAGAGAAACGGAGAGATTGTTATCGTCATCCCCCATGTCGTTGTAGTCCTCATTGTCGTTGTAGTCTTCCATGTCACTACATTCTTCCATGTCATTGCTTGGGAACCCTTTGTCATTGAAGCTTGTGTCATAGGAGGACTCGGCCACTTCTCGGAGCAAATTTTCAATTCTAACCCCCGCATCATACATGCTTGAAAAATCGAAGTGAAAATCCCCACTAAGATGAGTGCGGTAGTCCATTTTCAAACACTTCAATAAGATGTCCATTTGTTCCTTCTTGGAAGGCCTATCAACCATCTCGGCTAGCTTGTCATTCCAACGGCGATAGAAGTCCCCAAATGATTCATCACCCATTTGCACGGTGCTCTCCAATTCCTTCTTGGTGGGGCGGAATATGGAGTTGCCTTGATATTGTGACTTGAAGGCAAGCATAGCGGCATCCCAATTGAGGCGGGTGGAAACTGGAAGACCCATATACCAATCTTTTGCGACCCCCTCGAGAGTAAGCGGGAAGCATTGTGCCATTATTTGAGGAGACACTTTCTATTGTAGCATGGCCCAAATGTAGGAGTCAACATGAGCGTCGGGGCAAGAGTTGCCGTTGAACTTGCCAATATCGGGCATCTTGAACTTTTCGGGAAGAGCCTCTATTGTGTTCATGAGGAGAGAAGCTTGATGAAGATCGGTGCTTGGGCCTTTGTACAAATTTAGCCCACTAAGCCTTTGGTCAATGTAGGACATGAGAGTGTTGACCAAACTGGTATCAATGCTTTGGACCTTTTTTTCACTCGTGAGCCCTTTCTATTGGTTCTTGAGTTGAGCAGCTTCTTTCTTGTAGGCCGTTTTCACATGCTCGTAACGGGCTCGCCACAAATCATCCTTGCGGCGGACATTCTCGGCTAGTGCATCAATTTGCCCTTTCAATACTTTCACCATGTTGAGTAACCCTTTGTGGGACACAGAAATGTTCTCACCCTTGTTGTTGTTGCCTCTTGAAGCCATTGGACCTATGGAGAGAACACGGTTGATCTTAGGATGGCCCCACAAACGCCTTTTGGATAAAATTATTTCACCCACCAACAAAAGTAAAGACTCAAACCACATAAAGAAAAGACTCTTTTTTTTTATTTACAACAGTCGGAAGGACGTGGTCCTTTTTGGGGTTTCTAGAAAAATAGTGGAATCGTCACACTAGTATATAGACCTTCTCGCGATCCCATATACTCATCGGATTCCACCACGCTTGTGAATCCTACATGTGTCGGGATTAAACTAAATTAATGTAGTAAAGTATACATGCGGGGACGGATTTTTTATTTGCGTCCATTATGACCACTTGGGGACGGATTTTTATTTCGTCCATAACAACGAGTGGCATGTATGATTTGAAGACATTAGTTTAGGGAAATCTCGGCACATGGAAACCGCCTTGAGTCACGGAGTGTTAGACCCTAGACTAGAATTGTGTGGCTTGTGCTCGGCTAAAGAGAGGCTTAAAGGTCACCCCCGACATGTAGTCGTGAACTACGCCACGGGCTGAGGTTTACCGCTTCGGAAGAGTCAAGGTCGGGTGGAGTTTGAAACTTCCTAGGACGGGCCTCGACGGGTTTGAGGTTGGACTTGTGCGACTCGATAGTGAGCAGTTGATAAGAATTGTGCGCGTAGTGTGAGGTCTAACAAGTGACAAAATATTATTTTTTTCAAAGGAAATAAAAAAAACAAATAAGCACGTAATTTACAACTTTCGAATCACCCGTGTGACCGGTAAAAATGAATAAACAAAAGTAAAAGGGGGTGTATGCAGGCCCGGTGCCCACACACTGTCAAAACTGCCCATTCTGTTCACTGTTCTGTTTACTGTTTTGTTCTGGAAAATGGCCCAGAAGCGCGCGACTCAGGGCAGTTACGTGGTAAGCGTGCGCATTGCGCCATAAACGTGGGAGGCGCGCGCATCTGGGGTACCTGTCAGAATGTCAGAAGAAACCGCGGACTCAGGGGATTGCCCTGGTCCCAAATTATATAACTTTCCCCTGCAGAAACTTGTTAGCATAGAAATTTGAAATTTGAAGGACAAGATGGAAGGTGGGCGATTCTGGTAATAAGGGTCGGACGCGCGCGCTTTAGGCCAAGAAGGTCGGAGGCGCGCGCTTCCTACCCCTTTTTACCAGAATGCCCAAAAAACAGATATAAGAACACTAAAAGCAAAAAATGCAAGTTTAACCCTTTATGTTCCCAGCGGAGTCGCCACTGTAGATACCCCGGGGAACCACGGCTTGGCTAGAGCGCGTGAATTACCTAAGATGTCTACTTGATTTTAAGAGTCGCCACCCACGTTTTTGAGGAACGCAAGAAAACCTAAGAAAATAGCCTTTTTTATTGATTACGAAACCAAAGATTCTTGAGATGAGGGGTTCGGGGGTTAGGTGACGGAGTGGGAAGTTCGTAAACACCCACTCCGCCCCACTTACGCGGGTCTTGCTACTTTTGGTGTTCTTATATTTACATGTCCTTCAATTGATAAAATATGCTAACAACTACAAAGTAAAGATAAGGCGGAAATGAAAGCTAAATGATTTTATTGATTGAGTGTCTAATGGTTACATGTTGAATATTTGCTAAACAATTACATTAAGAGATGAAATGGAATTAAATTAATGTTGGGATGTAACCTTAGCCAAACTTCAATAGTGAAGTGGCCTTTTGGTTGTATCCCTTTTTATGGAGATCGCATACTAGTAGGGCACAAATAAAATAAGAGAATAGAAAAGTGGTACCTTTAGAAAAGGGACTTTGATCTTTGAACTTGAAAAGAGTTTTGTTGTGGAGAAATTGTTGTAAAACAATTTGTGTAGAGTCTTGTCACGAAGAGCTCTTGTAGGGAGAATTTGTGTATAGAATTGAGTATAGTGTGTGTGTAAGAAAAGTTTAAGAGAGATGAAAAGAGATCAAAAAGAGATGAAAAAGAGGCCCCCTTCCAATGGTGGATTGGAGGGGGTTTTATAGTTGAAAAAGGATGTTTTTGGTGCCAAGACGGAGTCACAAAGATCAGTTTCCCGGGCAAAATCATATAAAATGAGCAAGGGAGAGATTCTTGGACAGAAATCAGTAACTGACACGCCCAGACGCGCGCGCATCCCGTATAGTCGGTGGGAGGCGCGCGCTTCTGGCCCCAAAGGGCGGAGGCGCGCGACTTTGAAATGGCGATTTTGACAGAATGGACTAGAAAGTTAACTCTGTTATGCAGTTTAGTCCAAAACTGACGGAATCAGTTAGGAACTTAACCGAAGTAACAGAATTTAACAAAAACAAGTAAAGTAAAAATACTATGTATGCAATCGGGGTGAGAGGTCCAAGGCGGGGTGTCTACAACATCGTGTAACAAAGAGATTGTGATATGTTCTATTTAGGAAACTTTGGATTTCAAAGTTATACTAATTGGGTAGTCATAATGGCTTGCTAGAGTCCGCTTATGACTTACGAGGTCTGAATGGTTCAGACTCGTTGCCAACTTAGTATAATCCTATTGGGCCACACACGCAGAACGGACAATTAAAAGGAGCGAAAAACGAGGCAGAAAAGGAAGGAGCCATACGGCTCCCTAGGAGACACACGGCTCCCTAGGAGCCACACGGCTGCCTAAGTGCCGTATGGCACCCCTCCCGCACTGCAGTTTATTTTTGTTCTTTTCTTGTTGGACAAGAAGACCTAAGTCCTAAAGGGTCTTGGAGACCTCTTGTATATAATGTGTACAACCGGGAATTGTTCTCCTAATATTGATTTGTGAAATCATAAACTCTTTCTTGGAGAAAGAGAATACACATAAAATACTAGGATTATTAGGTTTGATTATTCCCGATCATCAAACCATAATAATCAAAGGGAGCAATTGAATAATCGTTCTTCATCAAGTTTTTCAATGAGAAGGACCTAGCAGTCAAGTTCAAGAATCGTTCTTGAATTCGTTCGATGTGTGCATCTAAATCCAAGGCTTCATATTTCGATCTACAAGGGTTAGTTTCTTTGATCTTCATATTATGAATTATTGAACATAACGGATCTAGGCTTTTGGGTTTCTTCATGTAATGTCTTCCGCTGCGCATGATTGAACAAAACCCAACAGCAATTTCAACAGAAGACCGATGCGAGTATTGGTAATCTGGAGAGACAAATGGGGCAAATAGATGATGCGGTTGCAAGACTAGAGGCTATGAGGCAGAAAAGGTACAGTCTAGAACAGAACCGAACCCTAAGCAGAGTGCATGTGCCATAAATTTGCGTAGCGATAAGGAGATTGGGAAGAGAGTTGTACCGGAGGAGACAGTGATAGAGGTTGAGAAGGTTGTTCCTAAGGAGAAGACCCCGTAGGAGGAGAAGAAAGCTACACCAAAGCCCACAGTTTATGAGCCGGATGTTCCATTTCCTGAGGCTTTGAGAGAGCATCGCAAACCGGAGCCTGATAAGCCTATTTTCGATACTTTCAAATGGCTTGAGGTAAATATCTCATTTTTAGACTTGTTGCAGACTGTCCCGTGATATGCCAAATTACTTAAGGAGCTATGTACTTTGAAGAGAGATCAAAAAGCGAGAATTCAGAAGAAGGTGAAAATTAAAGAGCACGTGTCTGCGGTTTATCATAAGAAGATGCCCAAGAAGTGTAGTGGTCTGGGTATGTTTGTTATTCCTATGTCTTTGGGTAATGATTCTGAGCATATGTTCATGCCTGACTTAGATGCTTCAATCAATGTCATGCCTTATGCATTGTTTGAAAAGCTCAAGTTGGGGCCTTTACAGGATACTAGGGTGGCGATTCAGTTGGCGGATAGATCTAATGCAACCCTAAGGGGAAGGTTAAGGCTGTTTTGGTCCATTTGGTAAGTTCATATTCCCTATTGATTTTTATGTGTTAGATATGGACACGGATCCTAAGGCTCCCATTCTGTTGGGGAGACCATTTATGTCTACGGCTCATACTAAGTTGGAGATCTTTGACTATGGAGTTCGATGGGGATTTAATGGAGTTCAATATTTTTGACACCAAGAAATACCCTAAGGATGATGGCCAGTCATTATGTTTTATGGATGTAGTAGAGCCAAAGGTAGAGGATGTGTCCAAGGTTTGTAGTGAGAATGATGATGTGCAGACTATTTTGGAGATACCGGCGGTAAAACATGGACCAAGAAAGGTGAAGAATCTTCCTGACCACCGAAAACATGCATTTGGAGGTGAGGAAGAAGTGATGATGGCTAGTGGTCCGATGGAGAAGGAGAAGAAATAAGGTTTGAGCACGATGAACCAAAAGAAGACAGGATTTATGAAGACAATTCGAGCTCAAACGGGGTGGAGTGTGCACTAATGAGGTACCATTTATTCCCTTACGTTTAAACTGTCCTTACATATTTATTCACTTTTACACACTGAGGACACTGTGTAGTTTAAGCGTGGGGGAAGGATTTGTAGTGTATAGTATGTATTTTTCATTCTAGTTAGTTAATTTTTCCTTTAAAAAAAACAAAAACAAAAGAGAGAGGCTAAGTGAAAACCCGAAAGGGCGCTTAGGCAAAAGGTGAGATTTGAGTAATAAAACATCTTACATTCACCAGAGAGAAGACATAAGGGAGGTTTGGAGTTTCGGGTAGGTTATACACTATTGGAGTAGGAGGTTCGGATAGTGGAGTTTAGTTAAGAAATCCTCGTTCTTTTCTAGAGATACAAGGGGGTGTTGCTGTTTTGTTACGAGGTAAGTTTTGTGCGTATTTATTAATCATACAAAAACTTGTTATTATGAGGGAGATTGTAGTGTGAGATAAGCGTGGGGGAAATTTAAGACATTTTTAGTTCCCCTTGGCTTTTGAGTGGGTATTTAGTTGGCTTTTGAGTGGGCATTTAGTTTGGATACCGTTTATTATGGTGTTGGTATCGACCTAATGTCATTTTTATTATTTCTTTGATGAGTTATAAGGAGACGGAGTCTCTAAACTTTGATTTTATTTGTTGATTTTTGATTGATGGGTTTAGAGGAGATTAGGAATCATTTTTCTCCATGATACGCTATATAGACCGGTGTTTAGAGGGGAGTTAGGATTTTACTCAGGGACGAGTAAAGGTCTAAGCGTGGGGGAATTTGATGAGATGGATTTTATACCATTATTTCCTATGGTTCTATGAGCTTAAAATATAATTTTGATGTATTTTAGAATAGTTTTATGTATTTTTGGAAAATTATGTAATTTTGGGATTAATCATAATTTGGGAGTATTTAATCTTTTTTATATTTTTTTTACCCAAATTAAATAACTATGAGACAAAAGAAATCCCAATTTTTCAAAGAAGAAAGTCAAAAGCCCCAAAATGTACGATGAGGATGAAGTGTTGGTTCAAGAAGCAAGAAGAAGATGGAAGTCATCCAATAATGAAGCCCAAGGCAGTCCAGCAAGGAAGCACAAGCCACGGCCCAACTCAGCCCAGAAGATCATCAGCCAAGAAGACAAGCAAGACCAAGGAAGCGGCCAAGTTCACACACTCCACCCTAATAACAAGCAACGGCCCACATCACTTCCCAGCCCAGCACGAGTCCTCCAGGCGTGGCACGAGTCAGAAACCAGCGGATCATAGCATGAGTCGTGTGCTCCAGCATGAATCGTGAAGAAGTATTAACAAAATGCATGTAGTAGGCGCGCTTTCAGGTGTGTCTAGCGCGTGACGGGCTGTTGGTGTGTATGCCATAGGCATGTTATTTGGCACATTATTTGATAATGTTTGTTATCACTTTTTCATTTATAAAAAGAGATGTTTTGGATTATTATTTGTTGTTTCATGTTTTGTTATAATAATCCCCGTCCCTAGTACTTATGAAGAACTAGTATAAGTTTAATTAGATAATCATATGATGATTATGTGTATTGGATACAAGTTAAACTTATGGGTATATGTTGGTGAATATATACTGGACATGACCCAAAGATGAGGTTTATGTCATGGTCATAATGTCATAATTAAACCTCTAAATAGTTATATTATTGGAATCCTTAGACTTGAGATTATTGCGATCTTCCACATAATGGAGATCATGTTTGACATATTTAAACGTTACTCTTAACCAAGTAATTATAAAGGATATGATTGGCATGATCGAAGCTATGTAGGAAAGTGTAATAAGTCAAGATAGGATTTGTCTCTCTTTTATGAGAGATGTCAGGCTTGGGCCCCTGTAGCGACCCCAAAACCCGTCCCTATTTATTTTATATTTTTTGGGATTTTTATTTGACTTATGTGTGCATTTTATGTGTTGCATCATATTTTATGATTTGCATATCTTACTTGATTATTTGTGTTATTTACTTAGTTAGTAATAATAAAGGTTAAAGGAGTTAAATAATTAAGTTAAAACTTTAGGGTCCTTTGTGAAAATGTAACTTCAGGGGTTAAAGTGTTCAAATAAAAGTCTAGTGACCAAAATGTAAAATGGGTAGAAAACTTTAGTATAACTATCCTTCCTTCTCCTCTTTGCCTGTGTTAAATTATTTCAGCAACTCTCTCGTTCTTTCCTTAGGGTTAGGAGAAAAGGTAAGTTCAACATATTTCGATTTAATTCCTTTTATTTACTTATCCGTTTTAAAAACTAATTATATAAAAATGATCAGGGCGTCGAGTAGGTCATTTCTACCCGAACAAAACTTATTTCAGCGATACTTTTTCCGGAAATAGGTAAGTTACTAATTCCCTTTTAAATGTTAAAATGGTCATATATGTTATACCTGATACTTGTAATTGTTATTTTGTGATTTGGGTAATGTTTGTTATACTTGTAATTTTGGGACAAAGGGAGTATTTATTATGTTGGTTTGGTTGGGTTCAAAGTAATATTAAAGTTGTTTTGAGACTGATTTTGTAGTCTTAGTAAATTTATAAATGTTAAGTGTTGTATTTTGGGACGGTGGAAAGAAAGGAGTATAAATCATTTTGGTTTTGGCATGTCGAGTGTGTTGGGCGGCCGCCCAAAAGGGGCGTGCGGCCGCACACTTATCTGGAAGATTTTGTTCTTGAGAAAACAGAATGTGTGCGACCACACACCCTGTTTTGGGCGGCCGCACACTTTCCCCTGAATCTTTAATAGGAGGATAGTAGAGTATAGAGTGAGTAACGTTGAGTGTCTTTTCAAAACTTGACTTGAGGAGTGGGTACCACCAGTTGAAAATCCGTTCTGAAGACATTTCTAAAACTGCTTTCCGTAGTAGATATGGCCATTATGAGTTTCTTGTTATGCCTTTCGGGTTGACTAATGCTCCGGCTGTTTTTATGGATATGATGAATAGGGTCTTTAAACCTTATCTTGATACCTTCGTGGTTGTATTTATTGATGATATTCTTGTTTATTCCAAGTCCCGGGAGGAGCATGAACAGCATTTACGAATGGTTTTATCTATTTTTCGTGAGAAGCAATTATTTGCTAAATTCAGTAAGTGTGCTTTTTGGCTCGATGAAGTATCTTTTCTTGGACACGTGATTTCTAATAAAGGTATATCAGTTGATCCATCCAAAGTTGAGGTTATTGTGAATTGGAAGAGGCCAGAATCAGTTACAGAAATTCGAAGCTTCTTGGAGTTAGCTGGGTACTACAGAAGGTTCATTGAGGGGTTTTCTAAGATTGCAACTCCCTTGACTCAGTTGACTCGAAAGAATGTTCCTTATGTGTGGGATGAAAAATGTCAAGTTAGCTTTAAAGAGTTGAAGAAGAGATTGACTACAACTCCTATTCTTGCCCTACCTAATGGTAATGATGATTTGATAATATATAGTGATGCTTCTAAAGAAGGCCTCGGGTGTGTATTAATGCAAAATGGAAGGGTGATTGCTTATGCTTCGAGGAAGTTGACTCCGAGTGAGCAGAATTATCCTACCCATGACATGGAGCTTGCAGCTATTGTCTTTGCGTTGCACAAGTGGAAACATTATCTTTATGGAGCAAAGTTTGAGATTTTCACAGATCATCAAAGTTTGAAATATCTTTTCTCCCATAAAGAGTTGAATAATAGACAACGAAGATGGATGGAGCTGTTGAAGGATTATGATTGCACCATTTCTTATCATCCGGGCAAGGAAAATGTGGTA
This sequence comes from Campanula takesimana, assembly GCA_026119855.1. Taxonomy (NCBI): domain Eukaryota; kingdom Viridiplantae; phylum Streptophyta; class Magnoliopsida; order Asterales; family Campanulaceae; genus Campanula; species Campanula takesimana. The sequence continues at coordinate 688,741 of JAOWBW010000038.1, read as the reverse complement.
GCTGATGCTATTAGCCGGAAGTCTTATGTAGCTTCATTGATGGTGCGGGAATGGAAGATGTTGGAGGATGCTCGAGATTGGAGTCCTTATGAATCAAAGCATGGATCTATTTTTGCGAACATTTGAGTATTACCAACTTTAGTTCAACAATTAAAAGGAAGCTCAGAAGGATGACCCGGAGTTGGTAAAGATTATGGATAAAATTAAAGATGGTAAATTTGAGGATTTCTCCCTCAGTTCTGAAGGGGTATTGACTTTTAGAGGTTGATTGTGTGTGCCTAATGTTGATGGGATTAAACGCCAAGTTCTTGATGAAGGCCATAAATCGAGGTATACTATTCATCCCGGGAGTACTAAAATGTATCAGAATTTGAAGCAACACTTTTGGTGGAATAATATGAAGAGGGAAATAGCGGATTATGTATCCAAGTGTTTAACATGTCAAACAAGTTAAAGCTGAACATCAAAGGCCGCAGGATTACTTCAACCGTTAGAGATTCCGGAATGGAAGTGGGAACATGTTACTATGGATTTTGTGACAGGGTTACCTCGTACTCGAAGAAGGTTTAATGCAGTTTGGGTGATTATTGATAGATTGACAAAGTCTTCTCATTTTCTACCTATTGAGATTGGTTATTCTATGGAAAGGCTTGCAACCTTGTACATTAATGAGATCGTGAGGTTACATGGAGTTCCAGTAAGCATTGTGTCTGATCGTGACCCTAGATTCATATCTCGGTTTTGGCAAGCATTTCAGAAGGCTTTGGGTTTAGAATTGAGATTTAGTACAGCTTTTCATCCTCAAACAGATGGTCAGTCAGAAAGAACCATTCAGATTCTTGAGGACATGTTGAGGGCTTGTTCAGTTGATTTTGCAGATTCTTGGGATATTCATTTGCCTCTCGTAGAGTTTGCTTATAATAACAGTTTTCAGTCCAGTATTGGGATGGCTCCTTATGAAGCCTTGTATGGGAGGAAATGTCGATCTCCTATCTTTTGGGATGAAGTGGGACAAGCCAAGATTTGGGGTGTTCAGATGGTTAATGATTCAGTTGAGAAGGTTAAACTTATTCGGGATCGTTTGAGTACTGCCCAGAGTAGACAGAAAAGCTATGCCGATCATCGAAGGCGAGACCTTGAGTTCGAAAAAGGTGACTTTATGTTTTTGAAGGTTTCCCCTAAGGTTGGTATTCGAAGATATGGAAAGAAAGGCAAGCTTGCTCTGAGGTATATTGGTCCATTTGAGATTCTTGGAAGAGTGGGAGATCGGGCTTATCGTCTTGCATTACCTCCTTCTCTTGATAAGATCCATAATGTGTTTCATATCTCTATGCTTCGGAAGTATGTGTATGATCCTTCTCATGTTTTATCTGAGGTACCCGAGAATATTGAGCCGAGTATGTCTTATGAGGAGCATCCAATCCAAGTGATTGATTCTAAAGTCCAAGAATTGAGAAATAAGAGTATTCCTCTTGTTCGAGTTGTGTGGAGGAACCATAATGTGGAAGAATCAACTTGGGAGCTTCGGGAAGAGATCGAGAGAAAGTACCCTTGGTTGTTTGAGGGCCTCGGTAAGTAACCCTAAAATTCGGGACGAATTTTCTTTAAGGGAGAGTGATTGTAGCGACCCCAAAACCCGTCCCTATTTATTTTATATTTTTGGGGATTTTTATTTGACTTATGTGTGCATTTTATGTGTTGCATCATATTTTATGATTTGCATATCTTACTTAATTATTTGTGTTATTTACTTAGTTAGTAATAATAAAGGTTAAAGGAGTTAAATGATTAAGTTGAAACTATAGGGTCCTTTGTGAAAATGTAACTTCAGGGGTTAAAGTGTTCAAATGAAAGTCTAGTGACCAAAATGTAAAATGGGTAGAAAACTTTAGTATAACTATCCTTCCTTCTCCTCTTTCTCTGTGTTAAATTATTTCAGCAACTCTCTCGTTCTTTCCTTAGGGTTAGGAGAAAAGGTAAGTTCAACCTATTTCGATTTAATTCCTTTTATTTACTTATCCGTTTTAAAAACTAATTATATAAAAATGATTAGGGCGTCGAGTAGGTCATTTCTACCCGAACAAAACTTATTTCAGCGATACTTTTTCCGGAAATAGGTAAGTTACTAATTCCCCTTTAAATGTTAAAATGGTCATATATGTTATACCTGATACTTGTAATTGTTATTTTGTGATTTGGGTGATATTTGTTATACTTGTAATTTTGGGACAAAGGGAGTATTTATTATGTTGGTTTGGTTGGGTTCAAAGTAGTATTAAAGTTGTTTTGAGACTGATTTTGTAGTCTTAGTAAAGTTATAAATGTTAAGTGTTGTAGTTTAGGACGGTGGAACGAAAGGAGTACAAATCATTTTGGTTTTGGCCTGTCGATTGTGTTGGGCGGCCGCCCAAAAGTGGCGTGCGGCCGCACACTTATCTGGAAGATTTTGTTCTTGAGAAAACAGAATGTGTGCGACCGCACACCCTGTTTTGGGCGGCCGCACACTTTCCCCTGAATCTTATAGTTTAGTTAAGGTAAGATATAGAAGGTTATCTTTGGTTTAATCCTTGGGGTATTGTCTAGGACCAATATATGAGTGTCCTGGGATATTATCAAGGTTAATGAGAAGGGTGTTCAAGTGTGTGCAAGAATGTATTGTGACCTTGAATCATGTTGTTGTAGACTCTTTGTGAGTGATCCTTTATGTGCATCTTTTGATGTGTTTGGCTTGGTTCCTGATTTTAGAATCATTACCCCGGTTGTTGTTGTTTAACAAGTATTCATTACTGTGCTTCTTGTGGAAAGTCCAGCTGGTCTTGTTGTGGAGTCAGGCAATGGGAGAATTATAGTGGTACAAGTATGTTCACTATAAGGTTTTCCATTGGTACCTTGTGTCAGGCGGTGGGAGAATTATAGTGGCACACAAGCCAAGTTCACTATAAGGTGTCCACTGTGCCTTCTCTGTTTCCCCAGTCCAGATTGGCCTTGGATGGGATGAATTGCTTCCTTTGGTGATCATTTGGGTTATGACTTTGTGTCATATTTCCCCGTTGTTACTTTGGTTCTTATGGTTATGGTTTGGTTTTCGGGATCCCGGCTTCAGCTATTTATGCTGCTCAGATGGTTTTCTCAGATGGTATTCTCAGACAGTTATGTTATTGGGTAAACCTTGGCTTGGTATCTACCGGAGTGTGGCCTATGTGGTAATTGTGTATATGAGTTGATTTTACCTCTCATATTATGTGTTATGTGATTGCTATGATACTCTTCTTTATGATTATCATTTTCGCATGAAACGTAGTTGCATTTTAGTAGCTTACTGAGATTTATTCTCACCCTTTATTTGTTTACTGTTTTAGATTAAGGCGGGTCCAGGGGATAGGACACTTGGCACGTGAGGACGTTGGAGTGGTAAGAGTTGGGACTTGTTTTGTTAAGGTTACATTATGTAAATGTAAAACCTTTTGGGTAGAGTACCCGTACTTTCTATTGTCACACATATTTTGGTTAATGTTGGTGTATGTACATTTGGATAAAAGTTTGTAAGCCGTCAGGCTAAGTACTTTCATTGTGAAAGTTGGTTGTAAAGTTTGTTTAAAGTTAGATGAAGTCTTTGAACTTCAAGTGTGATTTTGTTAACTTTATAAAAGTACATTTTGAAAATTTTTCAAAAGTGTTTTATAACGTCTTCCACTCGTGTCCCGAGGGTGGGGCCAAGTAGGACCACGTGTTGGGTTTCCAAGTAGCATGCGCAGCGGAATTTAGTATTTAAAATTTTAAGAAACCCAAAGCCATGGATCCGTTCATACGATTAAATCAAATACAACATAAGAATAAAGGAATAAACTAACCCTTGATGGCTATCAAATTCTCTTGGTTTTGGTGGAGGTTTGAAGACTTGATCACGATCACAAAGCTTGAACACGAACTTTGAAGATGATGATTTTCACCCTCTAGCGGTATCCACACTTCGAACGAATATCAAAGGAGCTTCTTTGATCTTGGTTGCTAGACCAAATTGTGAAACACTTTTCACAATCAAAAGAACTATATGGAATTTATTTTGTGTATTATTTTGTTCCTCAACCAAGAATGTCTTGGAACAAAATAAACTCTCTCTCAAACTCTTTGAGACTCACAAAATCATTAGCTTAGAGTGCTGGCCGAATTTGGTCTTTTATACACAAGCATGACCTATTCCAAATAGGAAACTTGTGTCAAAATCCGTCCAAAATTCGTTTCCTAATCAAATTAGGAATCTGCCACCCGACAGTACTGTGCGGCCGCCCAAAAACCTCTGTGCGGTCGCACAACTATCTGAAACAAAACTGGTACATTTCTGAGCTAAGTGTGCGGCCGCCCAGTCAATAATGTGCGGTCGCCCACTCTTCAGAATGTCCAGAATTTCCAAAATTCCAATATAGTCCTTTTTAAAGATTCGTTCTATTGTGTGTGACCCTCTAGGATTATACTAAGTTGGCAATGAGCTCAAACATGATCCCATAGGATATGATTAGGTTCTAGCAAACCGTCATACCTACCCAAATAGTATAACTAGATACAAGTTCGCATTCCTTTAGAATATGTCACAATCCCTTTGTCCACGATGTCATTGAACACAAGTCATGGTCAAACAGTCAACTTGTTTTGTTCAATACTTTCTCGATTCCGAATATGTTGATAATCCAAATGACATTGATCCAATCAATTCATCTGAGTCCGGCCGAACATTTCATCAACATCATTCCTACGAGTGGCCCAAGCTTGACATCTCTCCGAGGAGGGACAAATCCATTTAGCTTATTATTCTTCCCAACGGGATTCCGATTATGCCAATCATACCCTTTATAACTACTCGGTTAAAAGTAGCGTTTGAATATGTCAAACATAATGTTCATCAAGTGGAAGACTATAATAACTTCATGTCTAAGGATTCAAATGACATAACTAATATGAGATATATGTACGACATAGACCATGACACAAATATCATAGAGCGGGTCATGTCCAGTACCTTGTTCCAAACAAGTACTCATAAATCTAACATGATTATCCCATGATCATTTAGCCTTTATACTAGTGCTTGACAAGTACTAGGGACGGAGATTATTATAAGTAAACATGAACAACAATAATAATCAAAACATCTCTTTATTGATATGAAATAAATGATAACAATTACAACGTTTATTAAACGTGCCTAGGGCACCACTACCAACAATCTCCCACTTGCCCTAGGTCCAATCTCCCATGTATCTAATACCCATGGACCTAACATGACCATCATGTTTAGCTTGTGGAAGTCCCTTTGTTAGCGGGTCCGCAACATTGTCATCAGTAGGTACTCTGCATATATTTACGTCTCCCCTATCAACGATCTCTCGAATGATATGAAAACGCCTAAGTATGTGTTTGGATTTCTGATGTGCTCTTGGTTCCTTTGCTTGAGCAATAGCACCATTATTATCACAATAAAGGTCTATTGGATTAGCAATACTAGGAACCACTTCAAGTTCAGTTATGAACTTCTTAATCCAAACAGCTTCCTTTGCAGCATCTGATGCAGCAATATACTCAGCTTCTGTTGTAGAATCAGCGGTTGTACTTTGCTTGGAACTCTTCCAGCTTACAGCTCCACCATTTAACATAAACACAAAACCCGATTGCGATCGGCTATCATCTTTGTCGGTTTGGAAGCTTACATCCGTGTAAGCATTTACAACGAGATCATCTTCCATTCCTCCATAGACCAAAAACGAGTCTTTAGTCCTTCTCAAGTACTTAAGAATCGCTTTTACAGCTATCCAGTGATTTTTGCCAGGGTCGGATTGGTATCTACTTGTCATGCTCAAAGCATAAGATACATCCGGCCTAGTACAAATCATGGCATACATGATGGACCCAATTGCCGAAGCATATGGAACATCATTCATTTTCTCACGCTCATCTTTTGTCTTAGGACATTGAGTCTTGCTTAGAGAAACTCCATGTAACACGGGCAAGGTTCCTCTCTTAGAATTTTCCATACGGAATCTTCTAATGACCTTGTCAATGTATGTACTTTGGCTTAAACCAAGTAGCCTCCTTGATCTATCTCTATAGATCTTAATGCCAAGAATATATGCGGCTTCACCCATATCTTTCATTGCGAAGCACTTTCCTAACCAAGTCTTCACAGACTGAAGTGTAGGAATGTCGTTTCCAATGAGCAATATGTCATCCACATATAAAATAAGGAATAGCACTATGCTCCCACTAATCTTCTTGTATACACAAGGCTCATCTTCGTTCTTGATGAAACCAAACTCTTTGACCGATTCATCAAAACGGAGATTCCAACTCCTAGAAGCTTGCTTCAATCCATAGATGGATCTCTGCAATTTGCATACCTTAGAATCTTGTTCAAAACCTTCTGGTTGTGTCATATACACATCCTCTTGGAGTTTTCCATTCAGGAAAGCGGTTTTGACGTCCATCTGCCATATTTCATAGTCATGATATGCGGCAATGGCAAGCAAAATTCTTATAGACTTGATCATTGCTACGGGTGAAAAGGTCTCATCATAGTCAATACCATGAACTTGCCTATAACCCTTCGCTACAAGCCTAGCTTTGTAAGTATGCACCTTCCCATCCATGTCAGTCTTCTTCTTGAAGACCCATTTGCATCCTATGGTTTTTACACCTTCGGGCGCATCAATCAAATTCCAAACTTGATTGTCTTGCATGGATTGCAATTCGGATTCCATGGCTCCAAGCCACTTGTCAGAATCAGGAGAAGACATCGCCTCTTGGTAGGTTGACGGTTCATCATTCTCAATGATTTCTACCTCATTACTATCCGTTACGAGAAATCCATATCTCTCGGGCTCGGATCGTAACCTACTAGATCTGCGAGTTGCTTGTGTACTTTGAACAGGTTCCACAACTCCTTGTGGTTCTTGTTCTTGCTCCACCATTGGTTCAATGTTATTTTCTGGGTCTCGAATTTCTTCAAGATTTATTTTACTCCTACTGATTTCTTTGGAGAGAAACTCTTTCTCTAGAAAGACACCAGTTCGGGCAACAAACACTTTGTTGTCCTCTCGGTTGTAAAAGTAATATCCTTTAGTTTCCTTAGGATATCCCACGAAAATACATTTATCAGATTTGTGTGCAAGTTTGTCTGAGATAAGTCTTTTGACAAAAACTTCACAACCCCAAATCTTCATGAAAGATAGACAAGGCTTCTTTCCGCTCCACATCTCATATGGAGTCTTTTGAACCGATTTAGTTGGAACACGATTTAGTGTGAAAGCAGCGGTTTCTAGAGCGTAACCCCAAAAGGATATTGGAAGATCAACTTGACTCATCATTGATCGAACCATGTCTAACAAAGTCCGATTCCTCCTCTCGGACACACCATTCCATTGTGGTGTTCCGGGTGGAGTCAATTGTGAAACTATTCCACAATTCTTTAGATGATCATCAAATTCTTGACTTAAGTATTCACCACCTCGATCTGATCGAAGTGCTTTAATACTTTTGCCAAGTTGTTTTTCTACTTCATTTTGAAATATTCTAAATATCTCAAATGCTTCACTCTTATGTTTCATTAGGTAAACATACCCAAATCTACTATAATCATCAGTGAAGGTTATGAAGTATTGAAATCCTCCCCTAGCATTGCTACTTAATGGTCCGCACACATCGGAATGTATCAACCCCAATAAGTCGCTTGCCCTTTCACCCAACTTGGTAAAAGGTGTCTTAGTCATTTTTCCAAGAAGACACGACTCACAAGTATCATATGACTCTAAGTCACATGAACCCAAAAGTCCGTCCCCATGGAGTTTTGAGATATGCTTCTCATTAATATGACCAAGACGGCAATGCCACAAATAAGTATGATTTACATCATTAGGTTTAGATTTCTTATTTACATGATAGACATTATTTTCATTCTTGACATCCAAGATATAAAGGCCATTAAATGAATTAGCAATACCATAAAGCACATCATTTAAATGAATAGAAAATTTCTTATTCTCAATAAGAAACTTAAAACCTTCATTATCCAAACAAGAAATTGAAATAATATTTCTGCTTAAATCCGGAACATAATAACAATTGTTCAAAACAAGAATTAATCCGGAAGGTAAAGTGACTTCATAAGTCCCTACGGCTAATGCAGCAACTCTTGCTCCATTTCCCACACGTAGATCTACTTCACCTTCTTTAAGCAGTCTCCTATTCTTTAGTCCCTGCACATTTAGACAAATGTGAGAACCACATCCGGTATCCAATACCCAGGAATCAGTGGTAGAAAGGAGAATATCTATCATATAGATACCTGAAGTCGACGCAGCCTTGCTGCTCTTCTTCTTCTTTTGCTCTTCCAAGAAAGCCTTGCAATTACGTTTCCAATGACCAATTTCTTGACAATGGAAACAAATTGCATCCTTTTGTGTATCGGGTTTTGCCTCAGAAGCCTTGGCAACCTTTACCTTGCTTATCTTGGGTTTGACAACTTTTGCCTTACCCTTGCCTTTGGCACCAGGCTTCTTCCCATCATGAACCAAGAGCACGGGAGAACCTTTCTCCACAATTTTCATCTCTGCAGTTTTGAGCATCCCATGCAACTCAGAGAGATTCTTATCCATTCCATGCATGTTATAATTCATTACAAACTGATTATAACTTTTAGGCAATGAATTAAGAATGAGATCCGTGGCTAGCTCCAATGGGATTGGATAGCCAAGTTTCTCAAGGTGCTCTACATAACCTTTCATTTTAAGAAAGTGAGGACTCACTTGTTGCCCTTCATTCATTTTACTAGTAGTGAATGCAACAATGGTCTTGTACCTCTCTTGCCTAGCTTGCTCTTGAAACATGGTTCTCAACTCCACGCCTATCTCATAGGCTTCCAAATGTTTCAAACTTTGTTGGAGTTTTGAGCACATAGCAGCAAGCATGAGACAACTTACATCTCTAGAATCATTACGATGTTTCTTGTAATTGTCTCTTTCTACCCTAGGGGCAGTAGGCGGTGGTTCAGCAGGGAGAGGCCCATCGAGAATGTACAACTTATCTTCTTGCCTAAGAACGATTCTTATGCTACGGATCCAATCCATAAAGTTGGTACCATTCTCTTCGAGCTTATCCTTCTCAAGGATCGATCGCAACGACATTGATTGAGTGTTATTAGTCATTATCTACAAATATGCAAAATTTCCAAAATTTAATAAGTACCGATTTTCATTAAAGAGATAAATAATGTATTTTCAAACAAAATACTCCCACTAAATTATATAACCTTCATATACATCCAATGTATAATATAATTTAAATGGGTTAAGATCCAACTTTAATTTAATTTCAAGTCCGCTAAGGCGGATTACACAAAATCAAATTAATTAGGTAGACAACTCTTGTCAATCATATCTCATATGACTCTTAGTTCCTTTTATGAGGTTCTTTAAGAAATCCAATTTCAAAAAGCATGTTAAACCTCATCCTTGCCTAGGCCCAAAACTGTTTTGACGCCCAATTAAGTCTAACCATTTTAAACGCATAGTTAATGTGTCCCGCTAGGGCGTGCCCACATTATCTATCTTGCTCATACATAAATAAATTTAATGCACCTCGCTAGGGCGAATCTACATTAAAATCACTCATGTACTAACAAGTGTTTTAATCATGGCATGGCAATAAAAGACTTAAAACTTTCTTTGAAGGTTCATCACATATAGCATATAACACATTTATGAGCACATAATATAAACATGTTACACATCAAGTTCAGACACTAAATTAATCTCCATTAATTTAAGCATGATATTTATGTGTCATTAGTTTCTCTATAATTATGAGGATGAGACTATTTCAACTTTGGTTATTATCTCCAAATCAAGACAACAAGAAGCGCGGTCGAACTAAGCCATTAGGCAACCACAATCCCGCACTAATTCAAGAAACCAAGAAAGTAGTCCATGTGGCCGAAACTAAGCAATAGATGGTCTCGATGAACGTAGGCCAATTGCATTCACAATTCCACATGGATCTCCAATCATTGAATCAAGAACTTTGTTTCTCAATTTTAGCAATTATGAACTCTTCATAATTCTAACTTCGTTTTATCTTTGAAACTTTGATTGCGATCAAGTTTGGGAAACACAATCTCGATGAACGCAGATTAGCCATCCAAACCTTGAACCAATCTTAGAATCACAAGACTAAAACAAATAGGAAAATCAAACCCCAAAATCCACACACAAACCAACTACCCAAAACCCATTCCAGATCTGCAAGTCTGGACTGGTTCTGTTACTGGTTTTGTTGAATCTTTCGAAAAATTCCAGATTCTGGTTTTCAACCAAAATCAGACCTTCTGATCAACTTGTGCGGCCGCCCAAAAACCCTTGTGCGGTCGCCCAAAACTGTGCGGTCGCCCAAGGCGTTTTGTGCGGTCGCCCAGTACCATCAGAATGTGCAGAATTTTCAAAGTTCGAAAATTTTGTCTCAAAATCGTTTTTCCCCGATTATTAAAACTTTGATCCAATCAAAAATTAATAATCAACAATTCTGAATCCACCATAATTTATTTATTGCGATTGAATCGTGCGATTAAAGTTGCAAAACAATAAACCACATAAAATCACAAAACACATAAACAACATATATTCCAATATTCAAATCATGCAAGGCACATAAACAATTTACATACACATAACATGATCCAAGTATTGAATTAATCAACATGAACGGGGCTCTGATACCACTGTTGGGTTTCCAAGTAGCATGCGCAGCAGAATTTAGCATTTAAAATTTTAAGAAACCCAAAGCCATGGATCCGTTCATACGATTAAATCAAATACAACATAAGAATAAAGGAATAAACTAACCCTTGATGGCTATCAAATTCTCTTGGTTTTGGTGGAGGTTTGAAGACTTGATCACGATCACAAAGCTTGAACACGAACTTTGAAGATGATGATTTTCACCCTCTAGCGGTATCCACACTTCGAACGAATATCAAAGGAGCTTCTTTGATCTTGGTTGCTAGACCAAATTGTGAAACACTTTTCACAATCAAAAGAACTATATGGAATTTATTTTGTGTATTATTTTGTTCCTCAACCAAGAATGTCTTGGAACAAAATAAACTCTCTCTCAAACTCTTTGAGACTCACAAAATCATTAGCTTAGAGTGCTGGCCGAATTTGGTCTTTTATACACAAGCATGACCTATTCCAAATAGGAAACTTGTGTCAAAATCCGTCCAAAATTCGTTTCCTAATCAAATTAGGAATCTGCCACCCGACAGTACTGTGCGGCCGCCCAAAAACCTCTGTGCGGTCGCACAACTATCTGAAACAAAACTGGTACATTTCTGAGCTAAGTGTGCGGCCGCCCAGTCAATACTGTGCGGTCGCCCACTCTTCAGAATTTCCAGAATTTCCAAAATTCCAATATAGTCCTTTTTAAAGATTCGTTCTATTGTGTGTGACCCTCTAGGATTATACTAAGTTGGCAATGAGCTCAAACATGATCCCATAAGATATGATTAGGTTCTAGCAAACCGTCATACCTACCCAAATAGTATAACTAGATACAAGTTCGCATTCATTTAGAATATGTCACAATCCCTTTGTCCACGATGTCATTGAACACAAGTCATGGTCAAACAGTCAACTTGTTTTGTTCAATACTTTCTCGATTCCGAATATGTTGATAATCCAAATGACATTGATCCAATCAATTCATCTGAGTCCGGCCGAACATTTCATCAACATCATTCCTACGAGTGGCCCAAGCTTGACATCTCTCCGAGGAGGGACAAATCCATTTAGCTTATTATTCTTCCCAACGGGATTCCGATTATGCCAATCATACCCTTTATAACTACTCGGTTAAAAGTAGCGTTTAAATATGTAAAACATAATGTTCATCAAGTGGAAGACTATAATAACTTCATGTCTAAGGATTCAAATGACATAACTAATATGAGATATATGTACGACATAGACCATGACATAAATCTCATAGAGCGGGTCATGTCCAGTACCTTGTTCCAAACAAGTACTCATAAATCTAACATGATCATCCCATGATCATTTAGCCTTTATACTAGTGCTTGACAAGTACTAGGGACGGAGATTATTATAAGTAAACATGAACAACAATAATAATCAAAACATCTCTTTATTGATATGAAATAAATGATAACAATTACAACGTTTATTAAACGTGCCTAGGGCACCACTACCAACACCACGGGTCTGGGGCGCGACAGCCCCTCGATGAATAGTTGTAATAAAATGCATGGCCATGCTCAAAATGAATTGATGAGATCGATATCATTTGTATTATCAAACTATTTGGGATTGAGAAAGTATTGGACATTGTAAGTTGACCATTGACCATGGCTTACGTCCAATGACATCGTAGGAAAAAAGGATTGTGATATGTTCTATAAAGGATTCATGAACTTTGACAAGTTATATCATTTGGGTAATCATGATGGACTGCTAGGGTCCGCTCATGATTTATGAGGACAAAATGTGTTTGGACTCATTGCCAACTTGATATAATCCTATGGGGTCACACACAAGAGAACGAATTGTTAAAAAGGCAAAATGGTAGAATTTTGGTCTGGCACGACCGTGCTAGATATAAAGCACGACCGTGCCAAATATAAAGCACGACCGTGCCATAAATTGGCCAAAGGCAAGCGACTCGCGCACCATTTGGCACGACCGTGCCGGTTTTAGGGCACAGCCGTGCCAGTGCTGTCTGGCCAGAACCCAACACGAGAGAAGTTGGCACATGTGCGAGCTGGAGTGAGAGTGATGGCACTTGAGACGCGCGTGGGACTCATTTTCAGTCCATTTTTCTCAATTTTCATTGTTTTTGTTTATTTCTTTTATTCCTTTTTATTCCTTATTAGTTTACGACTTGTTTTAGGTATTTTAAATTAGGTTTCTTTATTGCTTTTGAGAGGAGACTTCATACATTAATTTAGATCTAGTTTTTATTTTCTTTATTCATGGAGATTTTAAGGCTTTGGATGAGGAACTAAAATCCAAGCTTTTGGTTTGAATCTTGAACCCCTTTTTGTTTAATTTGAGATATTTTTCATTTCACAATTTTATCTCTATTCATAATTTTACTTGTGTTAAATTAAATTGATTGCTAGGGTTTATAGACTTGATCAACCTGTTTATCCTTGTCAATTGATTTTTGCTAGAATTTTCTATGATTGAGCCAGTGTAGAAATTCACAAGTAGCATCTTCATAGTTTATGCATGTGCCATGGTAAATTATGAAGTGGGTAAAATTAGACAATTATCTATATGAAAAAATTGTAGAATGCGTTCTTTATCTTAGTTTCTTAAATCATTCATCAATTAATTTTGAGATCTAGACTGTGCCAGTTAGATTAATTTTTTAAATTAGGGTTTCTAGTGAGTATGCCACTACTAGTAACTACTCTGAAAGAAGAAACAGAGATTGAAATAAATCTCGTGATCAAGTGAATATGGTAAAAAGTGAAAAGAGATATCGATGACAATTGAATAATTAGGTGGGGAAGGAATCAAATCTAAAAGTATTTCTTAGTTATTATGTTTACTCATAATTTAGTTTAATTTTTTTTTTTTAGGATTTAATAATTATAAATTTTCCCCCAATCTTGTCAAGTGACAATTGCGTAAATAAATAATCGTTCTTCGTGGATCGGTCCTGGACTTATACTAGCTACATATTTTTAGAACCTAGTCCGGGTTTAATTTGTCGTTGTGCGATTTAGCCTATCAGATACACTTGTTTTAATCTAGGATTTGTTCTTTCATAGATAATAGATCTCGAGTTAATCATACTCAAAAGTTGTAATCTGTAATCAATCTCACAAAATAAGATATCCATTAAAAATCCAAGACTAACCATCTTGGTAGAGGACGTAGATCTTTTCGAGATCGAACCTCTCCAAATAGCGCTCCTTTATTACTTGCACTTTACTTTCAAGTTTTCAATTTCATCTTACTACTTGCTTCTTTGTTATTTGCAGATTTTGAATATTGTTGTGTTTGTGAGTCATTGCCTTAGTTTCTTTTTACACATTGAAAGAGTATGAAATACTCTTATATTTTATTTTGTATCTTTGTGATTCTGATTTATTTAGTGTATATATTTAGAGTTTATTTAATTTAGAATTTATGTGTGTATTTAGTTTAATTCAATTAAATAATTGTTTATATTAGGAGTAGTTTATTTTAGGATATTGTTTTTTATTTATTTCACTAACATACTAATGTTTATCTTTGGAAAGTTGTTATGTATTTTAGGAGTGTATTTTAGGTGGACTCTCACAAGGAAAGGATCATTGGTTGATTGAAGATCACAAGTGATCAAGAAAGCGGCCAAGGGATCCTAAAAATAAAGAGTGCCATATTCCTTTGTTTTTCACGGATTGTGAGATTCAGAGGGTGTTACTTTCGTTTGTGAAAGAGTCCTTGTGTTCTTGAAGTTCTTGTTCATCAAGACTTAAAGGTGTTTGAGTGTTTTCATTTATTATAGAGATCTAGAATAGGTTTGATCTTTTCGTTGTTTTTGTTTCTTTTATTGTCTTGTATTCTGCAAGACCTCTTTATTAATGAAAGTTTTCTAGCAAGTAATTCTTGCTGAAGTGTTTAATTTTTGTCTTTAAAATTCCGCTGCATTTACTCTTGTCGTCGCCAGTTGATAGGACAGTTGATAGGACAACTGTCTTGACACTTGTGAGCTCAACTGTACTCTCAAGTGGCTATTTTCAAGAACAGTCCTAGCCGCCTATTTCTTTCAATTGGCACCAGAGCCTGATCTCGATACACTGAGAAGTGATCCTTGAAAGTAGCCATAATGGACTGTCAACAGACCAAGTTTAAAGTTTTAATAATTGTGTTTGAAAATATGAGAATGGAAGAGAATGAAACCATCAATGATTTTTCTTCTAAATTGATAAATATTACAAATGAGTTATATGTGTTAGGGGAATCAATCTCTAATGCTAGACTCGTAAGCAAAATATTAAGATCCCTGCCAGAAAGATTCAACATGATAATCTCTTTGCTAGAGGAATTTTATGATGTCGAGACTCTAAGTTTTGACCAACTTATTGGGGTCTTAACCATTTATGAATTAACCCCTGGTGTGAAAAATCATTTTTCTGAAAGCAAAACGCCGATTGAATCGATTCAGTGTAGGGCGTGTCTAGGATTTGGACACTATGGCAATGAGCGTGCTAACACACTAAAAAAGAGAAGGATGAGTTTGTCTGCTACTCTAAGTGACTCTGATGATGATGATCAGTCAGGAAATCTGTCATTTTTACGTTCATCGCAGTTTTCACTTTCTGATAGTGAGTCTGATAGTGAAAATGTGTTGTCAACTGACTGCACAACTGACAACACAACTGACACTGATGTGTATACCTGTTTGAATGCTACAACTATAAGAGAATCTGAAAAATCCTCACAAGAAGAAGAGGATAATGCCAAGTATGAGGACCTGCACAATACATACGTTGAGTTGTTTACAGACTGGTCCAAGCGAATGGAACAACTCAAGGAGTTTAAGAAGGTAAATGAAAAACTCACCTCTGATAATCTGAAATTAAAATCTGAGAATGAGAGGTTGTCAAGTGAATATGATTCTCAAAAGGACTCCATGGCTAGGTTAGAATTCATGCTTACCAAAAAAGACAATGAGTGTGAGAAATATAAAACCAATCTTGAAAAAGAAACCATTACACTCAATAAACTTAACAATGGCAAGGCTAAATTGGAAGAGGTTCTGAACATGGGGAACCAAGGAAAATCAGGTTTAGGCTATGGAGATCCAACTTTTGTTAAGGAAGGTGAGGGCACTTCAAAAAATAATGAGAGATTTAATGCTAATCACGTGTCTCCTCACAAAAACAGAAGAAATAGAAAAAGGAGATACGTGTGTCACCATTGTTTTGCCCCTGGACATATACGTCCATTTTGTTACAAGTTGAAACAGGAACTTGGCTTGGAGAAGAATAGCGGCCACCTGACAGGACAGTTGTGGGCACAGTTGGAGACACAACTGCCTAGTCAACAGCAGTCTGCTCCAAAAGCCACATGGGTAAGAAAGGATACTCTAAAGTGTTAAGTGGTGTTTACCTCCTTCAAGAGCAGTGTGGAAGGATCCTGGTACTTTGACAGTGGCTGCTCCTGCCACATGACTGGCTCTCTTGAGCACTTCAAAGACTATGAAGCCTTTAAAGGTGGAAAAGTCAATTTTGGTGGAGGTGCTCAAGGTGAGGTAATTGGCAAAGGTACGCTGAATGATAATGGTTTGCCTAACTTGCATAATGTCTTGCATGTTAATGGGTTAAAGGCAAACCTAATTAGCATAAGCCAATTGTGTGATGATGATCTACATGTCAAGTTTGATAAGAAGATCTGTGAGGTCTTCGATGATTCAAACAGATGTGTTCTGAAAGGTGTATGATCCTCTGATCATTGTTACAAGTTGATTGAAAATCATTCATGTTTTAACTCAATTTCTGATAATGCTCCTGATCTTATTGTCAATTGTGTTGAGAATTATACTGCAGGTTGCACTTGGGATCCTGAACAGATTAATGATGAATCTGAACAGAGGAGTACAAAAGAATCTACAAATTTAACACTTGTGAGGTCAGTTGACAGACCAGATGAACAGTCAACTGCCACGACAGATGGTCAGACAGCAGAAGATTCCAGTTCAGATTCTGAAATCATTGAAGATCAGGAAAGCAGAGGCACTGATGCTGCTGCAAGGATACAGGGAGGTCATCTAACTTCCCAGGTCATTGGGGGAGTGGATGAAGGAATGAAAACAAGAGGAAAATAAATAAATTACCGGGAATTAGCCGGTTTGGTATGCATGCAATCCGTGTACCATCAGGTAAGCTCTTGTTGTTTCGTTACTAATTCTAAGCATGATGATGAGGCAGAAACCTTAAAAGTTAATAATTTGATCAATGTCATACAAGAGGAAGTGGTAAAATTTGAAAGGAAAGATGTTGGGTTCTTGGTTCGTAGGCCATCTAATACTGATTATCTGGGAGATGTTACTTGTTGCGCTCAATTGTTGAGGATGAACCAAATAATCAAGGATTATGGTCTTAGAAGTGATACATTGACAGTATTTTATGATAGTTTTAGTACTCAGAATTTTGCCAAGAATCTGGTACAACATTCCCGAACAAAGCAAATAGATATTAGGCATCATTTTATTAGAGATCTCATTGAACAAACAATCATTACTCTAGAACATGTAAGCACAACGGATCAACTTGCTGATATCTTTACCAAGGCTTTGGATTTTGAGAGATAGTGTGATACCCGTTGACTGCACAAGTGTGCAGACAACTGACTGCATAACTGTATAATTGTATAATACAGTTACCACAAATTTTTTTTTAAAAAAAAAAAAAAAAAAAAAAAGTAGTCTGCATTCATTCTATTGCACGATTGTCTCTTGTGATCACTTGGTCTTCTTTAGTTCCTTGACTCTGAGCTTTGACCCTTGAATGTGAGACCCTTCTTGACTCGATAATAAAATTATCTTGTTAATTCCTTGTGTTATCATGGAGTGGGAACTCAATCTAAGGTTTCGGGGAAAACAAGCTGCCTCCAATCTTTGAAGTTACTACTCATTTAGGCAATGTGCTGACATGTATTCATACATAACTTGAGAATCAGTGTAACACTGTATTGTGAGAGTGAAAAGCTCCTCCCCGTAACTGATTCATAAGTCATAAGCCTTCAATGGGAGTGTTCTAGAGGCTACATGATTGAAGGAAAATCTCATTGAATTCCTGTGTGTTGAAACCGAGTCATGGACTGAGTTGATCATACTATGTCACACCAAAATTGAGACAATCTTCACTTGTGTGTTTAGGCATAATTTTTATGAGTTTTTTTCTCCCTTGGTATTAACATCAGCAAATTGAATTGTTGTTCTTATGTGTTAAAGATTGATGCTTTTCATGTGATTAACGATAATCTAATGGCGTGATATTCAAGTTTTATTGTGCAGTTGGTGGAATTTATTGTACATTGTGGATAAATGGATTCAGTTGAATCTGGCAAGTTCTAATTCTGGGACGGACAATTTATCACAAAACATGGAAAAAATTTGATTTTTAAAATCAAAATCCTAGTTTGTTTTGGAATTCAAATGGGTACTTCAAAGTCACTTGGTTCTCCTTACTCCTTGGCCTACCCGAGTTCTTAGGAAGAATCTCTGTCCTCCCGTGATTTTTTCTCCTTGTCAAATCTGGTTGTGAATTATGGTTTAGTATATCTTCTTTCTCATATTTGCTAGATACATTTCTCTCATCTCATCTTGTTCCGATTCTGCAAATACACTCTCTCTAAAAGTTTTGCAGATATATCCGAGAATTCAGGAGAAACACTGAGTGATTGTGACACAAAATGATTGTTTGCCGCTGCTCTGATCAAGCTCAGGCATTTGTGTTGTTAAGCATCCAGCTGGTGCTAAGCAACTTGTTCGTGCAACTGTACAGACAACCGGTCACTCAACTGGACAGTCAACTGGTAAGTCTGCTACTGTTGTAAGAGGTAAGTGCATCTTCTGCAGAACTCTCTAGTCTCTAAAGGTTTTCTACGATATGAGTTGAGATTGATGATGCTCTTAGAGTTATATTTTGGGGAGATTCAAATTTAGGGGGAGTGGAAGATATTCATAATTTTCTTTCTTTGAGTTTGATGGTTCTTCTCAAAAAGGGGGAAAAAGATGTGGTCTTCATATTCAGGGGGAGAAAGATGTGTTCTAAAGATGTATTTAGGGTAGAATCCAATGTACAAATTCAGGGGGATAGATTATTGTTTTGGATGTTTTGATCAAAACCACAAAGATAGGGGGAGATTGAAAGAGTATGAAATACTCTTATATTTTATTTTGTATCTTTGTGATTCTGATTTATTTAATGTATATATTTAGAGATAATTTAATTTAGAATTTATGTGTATATTTAGTTTAATTCAATTAAATAATTGTTTATATTAGGAGTAGTTTATTTTAGGATATTGTTTTTGATTTATTTCACTAGCATACTAATTGTAAGGATCCCACCCCGTGACGATGGAAACGAAGGGTTTTCGTTTCGAAGGGCAAAAAACCAAACACGGTTATCACGGAAAACATAACGGAGTCGCCACATTTGTTAATTATTCAACCCAACAAATGGAAAGGTTAGAGATTCTATTAGTTCGGAGGTCAGGTTACGCCTTGGGAAGAGTTTTACGTCACCCAAGTCGCCTCGGATAGGACCGAGTCTCCCTAACGTTAGTTAACAAACGTGCATGTGTGTGTGTGTATTTCAAAAATGGGAGAAACTGACATTTTAACAAAACTGGTTAATTATTTAACAGAAAAGGGTTATTTAGCAAACATTTCAGTCAGAAGGTGAAGAAACTGGAAAATGCACTCCCTGTCCAAAGTAACCGTACGGCTAGGGAGAGCATTCCAGGGGTTTTTGACAGTTTATCAGAAAACTGTCCAGTTTTAGGCAAAACAGAGTGTTCTTGCTGAAACTGGACTGTGATGATCATTTTTCAGTTATTTTCTTTAACAAAAACATGGATTTAATCATCCCTATGTCATTGATCACAAATTAGACACCAAAAACAAAGGTTTTAGGTGTGATCAAGACAATCATTGGGGAATTTTGAGAAAGGTGATGAACATGCCCTTTGGGCCAAAATTGCCATTTGATGAGTAAAAATTGGAACTTTACCATCAAAATGGACTTTTTATGAAAGATTAACCTTGAGGGACAACAAAAACAACATAAAGATCCAATCTTTATGACCCAATCTTAGGGATTTTTGGCTAGATCAAGGTTGGGATGATAAAGATTGAGCCTTTATCCCCCAACATGATCATCATGGCCTAGTTTGTGCAATACCAACATAAAGACATGAGCTTTCACCTTGATAAAGAGATCTTTAAGCTATTTAGAACAAGAAATTAAACCATGATCATCCTTAGGTTTGAACCTCTTTCACACAAAAGTATGAAGGGCACCTTGAATCATGCTCATGGTTTAGTTCACATTATATGTATATATATAAGATATATATGCTTGAAATGGACAAGTCTTCTAGTAATATAATATATGTATGCTTGAAATGGACAAGTCTTGCAAGAATATAAATTTGCTTAAGAGGACAAGTCTTACAAGAATATAAACAAGAACAAGTAATGTGATTAACAAAGCAAAATAGAGTTGAGATGAAGAGAAGATGGGGGAAGGGGACCTCACCTATGATGGTTCTAGTCTATCTTCCTTTCCTTCACTCAATTATAAGGGTGATTTCTCTCTCAGACACGATTTCTGCAGAGTTTCCCCTATCTAAACAATATTCTTCCCCCCCCCCTGAAATGATCAGCATGGGGTTCAATTTATAGGGACTGAAGGTGCCCAACATAGCCGTACGGCTCAACCCCTCAAGTACCCAAACCATCCGTACGACTCAACTTGGCGAGCTTCTGAATTTTTCTAAGTTTAATTCCAGTTCAGTCCTGGAATATTAGGTTTATCCTAGTGAGGTCTTGGCCCATTGGTTTATCCCTAAATGGTACCAAGAATTCCTCTAAAGTAGGTCAAATTCAGATTGGGGTACTGTAGATACCCCGGGGGAACCACGGCTTTAGGCTGGAGCGGTGAATTGTCCTAGGATGTCTAACTTGTTTTTAGAGTCGCCACCTATGTTTTGAGGAACATAAGAAAAACCTATAGATTGTAGCCTAAGTTTGATTACGAAAACAGAGATTCTTTGTTTTGAGGTTCGGGGGTTAGATTACGAGATGGGAAGTACCGAAACACCCATCTCGCCCAACTAAAGTTGGTCTTGCTTGATCAAAATCTACATGAATGAAAATGTTCTTCTTCTTCTTCTTTAAGTCATGAAAAGGGGGGATTTAAAATAGGATTTGGAATGTAGGAGATGACTCCTTAACCAACCTTAATGAGATGAGGTGATCATTAGAGTCATGTCCCAAAATGATTTGGGTGATTGCACATTTGATTAAAGTAAAAAGAGAGAGGAGATGAAGTAGAAAAGGAAGGAAAAAATGGACTTTTACCTACAATTTGAAGACCTTCAAATATTTCTTGATGAAATCCTTGGAGAACCTTTAGAAAGTGATTTTGGTATAGTTTTTGTAAGTTCAATTTTCGGTCTAAGTCTTTGATCCTTGAAAATGGAGGTAAAGAGAGGTTTTTATAGGTGAAAGAGGGGTGTTTTTGGTGCCAAAACTCAGTCACCAAGAAATCCTTCCCGGGCAAAATCTTGTAAATTGAGCAAGGGAGGGAATTCTGGCCAGAAATCTGTAACTGACGCCCAGAGGCGCGCGCTTCCTGCTTTGGGGGCGGGAGGCGCGCGCGCCTGGCTCCTACTGTCGGAGGCGCGCGACTCAGAGAAGGCAATTTTGACAGAATGGACTAGAAAGTCAGCCCTGTCATTCAGTTTAGTCCCTGGACTTAACGAAGTCAGTCAGGAACTTAACGGAAGTGACAGAAACTAACGAGAAACACTTAAAATGGGGAGAAACACAAAATCAAATGTGCAATCGGGGTGAGCGGTCCAAGGCGGGGTGTCTACAGAGCCCCTCGGTGACGTGGATTGCAAAGCAAAACGCGTCGACGAAAGTTAAAAACACCCGCCGAGGACATCACCAAGAAAAGGCAAAGACTCGATGAAAGCAGGAATTTGAAATTACGAGAGATAGTGGTGCGCTCCCTGTGTGAGCGGCTTTTGTTGATAGAGGGGGTGGCATGATCCATTCGGTGAACCTGCCGGCTGAATGTTTTGAATGAGGCCGTTAGTGAACCTTTTGATGAATCCGTTAGTGAATCCCTTGGATGAATCCGTTGGTGAACCCTTGTTGACGAATCCGTTAGTGAATCCCTTGGATGAGTCCGTTGGTGAACCCTTGTTGACGAATCCGTTGGTGAATCCGTTTGATGAATCCGTTAGTGAATCCCTTGGATGAGTCCGTTGGTGAACCCTTGTTGACGAATCCGTTGGTGAATCCGTTTGATGAATCCGTTAATGAATCCCTTGGATGAGTCCGTTGGTGAACCCTTGTTGACGAATCCGTTGGTGAATCCGTTTGATGAATCCGTTAGTGAATCCCTTGGATGAGTCCGTTGGTGAACCCTTGTGGACGAATCCGTTGGTGAATCCGTTTGATGAATCCGTTAGTGAATCCCTTGGATGAGTCTGTTGGTGAACCCTTGTTGATGAATCCGTTGGTGAATCCGTTTGATGAATCCGTTAGTGAATCCCTTGGATGAGTCCGTTGGTGAACCCTTGTTGATGAATCCGTTAGTGAATCCGTTTGATGAATCCGTTAGTGAATCCCTTGGATGAGTCCGTTGGTGAACCCTTGTTGACGAATCCGTTGGTGAATCCGTTTGATGAATCCGTTAGTGAATCCCTTGGATGAGTCCATTGGTGAACCCTTGTTGACGAATCCGTTGGTGAATCCGTTTGATGAATCCGTTAGTGAATCCCTTGGATGAGTCCGTTGGTGAACCCTTGTTGACGAATCCGCTAGTGAATCCGTTTGATGAAATATTGCTTTGAAGTCTCGTGCCGTTTGGAGTCACACTTGACTTTTGAATTGCGGGGTACGGGCATAGTTGACCGCGACCAGAAAAATGTTCCTGCTGGGGATGAAATGTTGAGATTGACTCTTGAGGGGGGTGTGGCACCCGTGACAGAACTTAGGGAGTTCGGAATCCGCGGGGAACCCTTTGATACGATGCATGGATTTTTGCATGGGAGACTGCTTCTGAACCTGCCTGATGATGGGAAAAGCGCGCGTCCGGGACTCGTTATGGGACACGCGCGCCTCAGATGAGTATGTAGGGAGGCACGCGCCTGGCGTATTAGTTCAGCATATTTAAACAGGCTGTTCGCTGTTTTCGGCCATTTTTTCAAAAATTTGAAGAACCCTCCAAATTCCAAGCCCCATTTTCGTAGAGAAATCACCCCAAAACATTTTCTTGCTGCCCTAGGATCAATTCCGTCAAAGAAACGATGTCGGATCGTCAGCAGTCACCTCTGTTTGAGATGCCACAGGGCGAGGAGCCCGAAATTGGGGTTGAAGCTATGGACCCGAGCTTGCTTACTTTCCGGCCTCATACCCATATTTCTCACTTCGTGACTTCGGGTTTGGTAAGAATGCCTCACCTTTCTTGTCGATTTCGGGTTTCATGAAGTTCTGTTTTCTTTACCCGAAATATTGCTGCAGCAGCTTTATTGATCATTCTTTGCATGTTGTTTGTTGTTGCTGATTTGTTGTAAGAAACATGTTGGGATGTCCATTTTCACGTTCACACACTTGCTTGTACATTGTTCTGCCGTTGAAATCTCTGTGTCGAGTTCATCCGTTTTTCTAGCAGTCATGCTAATGAAATTTTTGCTGTTCCTTTTTTTTCTTTCAGGAGTGGACCCGTTTGACAGAGATTCGCGGTAGGGCTCATGGGCCCATCTCTATATGGAAGAGGTTGCCCGAGAATGTTCGGGCCCGAGTTACAGGGACTCATTTTGGTCTTTTTGTCACTAGCCTCCCAGCTTTGAAGAATGACCCTGATGTGGTTCAGGCATTGAGGGAGAGATGGTGGGATACCACCCATACCTTCCATTTACCCATGGGCGAGGTGACCATGACGCCTACTGATTTCACAGCTTTGACGGGCTTACCGTTCATGGGGGTGCCTGTCCTTTTTGGTTTGAGAGGGGCTGTTCGGACTCCGGACGAGTTACTGGCCTTGGTTGACTGCCGGTTCGAGGTTAAGAATTCTCGAGTGACATGGGGGAGAATCCGGGCTTATTTCAGCATCTTGATGGATGAGGCTCGAGGTGTTACTGCTGATCGGGTTGATGCTGTGGCCCGTTGCTTCATTTGGTACTTGTTATCCCACACTCTGTTTGCCAACGGGGGATCTTCGGCCTCTTTGGCTCTGCTTGACTTGTTAGTGGACTTGGACCAGATCGGCCAGTATAACTGGGGCGCAGCGGGCTTGGCTGCTTGTTATCACGGCATGGATTTGACTAGCCGCTCGACTACCAGCTCTGTTACGGGCTTCAGCTTGCTGTGGGAGGTATACCACTTACTGTCCCTTTTATATTCTCCTTGCCTTAGTCATAACTGCCTTTTTCGTTGACTGTCATTAACTTTGTTTCTGCCTCTTGTCTACAGCTTTGGGCTTTTGCTATCCTGAATCTGAGGGATTTCAAGATTGCCAAGGAAGGCCAGCCCCAGTATCCGGACTGCGCACGGTGGGCGTATAAGGAGAGGAATGTGAAGACTGGGACGAATCCCATTAGTCTTACTTCGGCCCGACGGCACTTGGACACCCTGAGGCCTGAGTCTGTTGCCTTTTCTTTGTATCCATGGAGATCAGTTCAGCACTGGTTTGAGCACACTCTTATTCCTACCCGTTCTCGGCTTTTGATGAGTTCGGGTGAGTGCATGACTCTGTACTTGGGAGACAGAGTATTTTGGCAGCATGGTACCCAGGTGACAGACTTTTACACCCCTCCTCGTCCTGCAGTTCCAGACATTCCTCCTTTCTGCCCTCGTAACTGGAGGTCACTTTCAGAGGCTGATCGTGCGGCATATATGGTAGGGGTTGATGCCATCCCTTATATTCACTTGGATCAGGATTATGGCCTCTTCAGGGAGAACAACTTGATGCAGGGCTTTATGTTCGCTGATCCGAGGAGATCACAGGCTGCTCCTTCGACCTCCGCTCGGTTTTACACTACCGGTGCCGGGTATTGTTTTGATCCTCCTTTGCCTCCTCCTTATTACACTTATTCAAACTTCGGGGTCTTTGAGGAGCAGAGGGAGATTGTTCCCGAGGATATGTCACCGGAGAGAGAGCCTCCCGCTCAGGCTGCTGTGGTATGTTTTTCTGACCATCTTTGCATTTTCTCAGTTCCAGTCTTGTTTTTCTGTTCTTTGTATTGATGTAATTTCCTTTCCCCGTTCTTTGTTGCAACAGGTGCCCGTAGCTGCTTATAGGCACTTGGGTAGGCAGAATAAAGGGATGAGGCGGAGGCTCCGTCAGCTGGAGGAGAGGGTGCTGGAGCTGTGCAGGGATATTGCTGCCATGAGGTGCTCGGGCATGGGACGAGGCTGCAGGGATGCTGCGCTGGACATTGATGAGGCTGTCTCTTCGGCGAGGCAGTCGCTGAGCAGGAGTCTGAGCCATAGTAGGAGTCTGAGCCGAGAGGGTAGCCAGAGCCGGGGCGGCGCTAGTTCATCAGGGAGAGCTGCCAAGAGGACCCGTCCTGATGTTGTGATTGAGACATCTGAGTCTGAGGATGATGATGATGATGATGATGATGAGGATGATGATGACGATGAGGAGACCGAGAGCGGTAGCAGGGGGTGAGCACAGTGCTGGTGATGATGTGCCCGAGCTGTTGAGGCTGAGAGGATGAGGGATTGAAACACTTTTACTTTTGCCTGTAATAACATTTAACATGTATTTACAATCCTAGTTATCTTACTACTCATTTTATGTTCTATTAGCGACTCGATCTTAGATGTCGACTCTTTACAAACAAATGTGTGCCCAAAGGTTGCTTGTTGTCGATGCTTGAACTCCTTTTTGTTGCTGGGATTTGATTTTGCTGCAGGTTGGGTATGTTGAAGTGTTTGGGTTCTGTTCTGAACTGACAAGGGCTGTTTCTGTCTGAAATGCTGTCAATGCTGTCAAAGGCGCGCGCGTCGGGCCTTGCTTGTGGGAGGCGCGCGCGTTGTGTAGCCCTGGTCGGAGGCGCGCGCTTCTGGACTGCTGAATTACAGCCCCTTTCTTTTCTGATCAGAATGTTCCAACAGCTATAAATTTGAACCATTTTTCGACCAGAATGGCCACACAACATTCTTTTGCAAACACTTTCTCCCCCTAAACCACAAAATTCTTGTTATAATGGCCCCAATGACTTTCTCCTTTGAAGTTAAGGTTTCCGTCCCCGAGGGTGAGAAGTCCGTTCCAATGGTGAACGCCGTTCCAGCTGTAGGGTCCGTCTCGATGGTGGAGAAACGTCCGAGCGTTTTTGATTGTTTGGGAAGGCCCAATGACGATGTTGTTGACCCCGTGAGACCGGTGGTTCATGTGCGGGACTATAGACCCCGTCATTTTCCCAAGAAGAAGAAAGGTATGGGAAATTCCTCATATGTGTGGAAGCGTCCCATGGTTGTCCCCGCTAAGGTTCCGCTTGATAAGGGTAAAGGGAAAGCCGTTGATGAAGCTCCGTCCCGTCCTAGCGTTTTCTCCCGTCTTGGCGGTCCCAAGAATGTTTCGTCCCCATCCAAGAAGACTAAAGTACATAACAAGAAGCAATGGGTTCCCGAACCTAAGAAAGATTAGATTTTTCTTTGTACCCCAAGAGATTGCAATTAGACCACTTTGTTTTAGGATTTAATATTTTGATGTCTTTTGTTGCTCAATAAATCCGTTGTAATGGTTTGAATAATTCATTGAATGAATAAAAATTGCATTTTGTTATTTGAAGTGAATTGGGTATTTTTGATATGTTTTAGACCGCACCTGAAGGTTGCCTACGTTCCTCCAGTTGGGAGGCTCAGGTCTTCGTAGTTCAAACAAACAAAGACCATTTTTTTTTTTTTTTTTTTTTTTTGTTGTGCACCCTGTTTTTTGCCTAGACCGCCCTTTCGGGTTTTCAATCTAGCGGGCTTCTTTTTTGCACGTGCTCTAATTTTTGCCTAGGCCGCCCTTGCGGGTTTTCAACCTAGCGAGCGATTTTATTTTTTTATTTTATTTTTTTTTGTTATGGTCTTTGTTTATTAAGCGTAGAACCTCTTGAGCTTGTCGAGGTTGACCTCCTTTGGCAGCTGGTCACCATCTAAATCCACGAGCCGGACTGCACCACCGCTTAGTATCTTTTTGACCACGTACGGACCGATCCATCGGGGTCCCCATTTCCCTAGGGGATTCATGGCATTAGGAGGATGTTGTCTTAAAACCAAATCTCCCACATTGATGTTTCGAGGCTTCACCTTTTTGTTGAAAGCTCTTGCCATCCTTTGCTGATACGCCCTTGTGCGTTCGAGTGCTCTTAACCTTTTCTCGTCGAGCAAGGCTAGTTGTTCATATCGACTTTGCATCCAGTAGACCTCGTTGACTTGATTCTCGAGGAGGACCCGTAGAGATGGGACTTCAAGTTCGATAGGGAGTACGGCTTCAGAACCATAGACCAATGCATAAGGAGTTTCTCCTGTTGCGGATCGTATTGATGTGCGGTAGCCCCACAATGCTAATGGTAGCTTCTCGGGCCAATCCCTTCCTGTTGAGGCCATTTTCTTGACGATGGTCTCGATGGTCTTATTTGCTGCTTCGACTGCGCCATTTTCTTGGGGCCGGTAAGGAGATGACTTGTGCTTGGTGATCTTGTATTCTACCAAAAGTGCATCCATTTCCTTCTCGAAGTGAGAGCCGTTGTCGGAAATGATTTCATGAGGCACGCCGTATCGGCACATGATATTAATCTTTACAAATTCGGCCACTTTCTTGGCGTTGAGGGTCCGATAGGCTTGTGCTTCGACCCACTTTGTGAAGTAGTCGATTGCCACTAGGACGAATGACTGCCCATTGCTTCCGGCAGGATGAACTTTACCGATGATGTCTATCCCCCAACAAGAGAAAGGCCAAGGTGTGACCATGTTGTAAAGTTGTGAGGGTGGAGCATGTTGCAGATTAGCGTGGAATTGGCACTTGGCACACCTTTTGACTTTCTCGATACAGTCTCGTTCCATAGTGCTCCAATAGTAACCAATGCGAAGTATCTTCTTGACTAGCATAAACCCATTCATGTGGGGTCCACATTCTCCTTCGTGCACTTCACACATTATCTCTTGAGCTTCAGTCTCATTGGCGCATAAGAGATTGATCCCGTCGTGGTGCCTTTTATAGACTCGGTCCCTAATCAGTACATACCGAGAGGCTAACCTTTGCAGAGCTGCTTGAGACTTCTTATTGATGTTCTCGGGATAAGCGCCGTCTTTGAGGAAGTTCATGATATCCGAATACCACGGAGAGTTTGTTTGAACCTCGTTGATCTCGATACTCATGCAATATGCCGGACTGTTCCTTCGAGCAATTTTGAAAGGCTTCACCATTTTCCCTTTGGGCATTTCAACTAATAAAGCTATAGTGGCCAGTGCGTCAGCGAAGCGATTCTTATCCCTTGGCAGGTAGTTGAAAGTGATCTCTTGGAATTGTTCAACCAGTTCTTCAAGGTGCTGATGTGAGAGCCCGCGCCCGTACCCGCGTAGGGATCCTTGAGAAACGCGGCTGGAATCCGCTCGGTTTCTCAAAATGGTTTCCCTACTTTGGTTTTGAAAAAAGAAGAGTCGCCACCTCATTTTATTAAGGAAAATAGAGATAAAACCTTTTTGATTAAAAAGTGGGTTCGGGGGCTATGTTACGAGAGGAGAAGGTGTTAGGCACTCCGCTCGCCCTTTCGGTCTCTAGCATGCTTCCGCCTACGCTTGATTTTAGTTTGCCTTTTGAAAATGTGTTTTATGTCCTAACTTATAAAAAATGTGTATGTTTATGTACAGGGGAGTCTCCTAGTCTAGGCACGTTTGTTTTAATTCGCAACCGGGAATCGGTTTGGGTGGATTCCCGATTGGTTTTGAAAAAAGGTTTGAATCATATATACAAGTATGAGCAATTAAAGGGGGAAGGGGGAATATTGTACAAATAATACATATATACAAAAAATGGAATAAATCCCATGAAAAGAATATCCGAGTGAAAGATTGATCCTCCAGGTTCACGGGGTTGCTGTGGGTCGCCATGAATTGTACCTGTGAAACACCTATCCAAAAAGAGATCTAAAGCTTGGGGCTCACTCCCAAGATGTTAGATAACATGTATGAATTTTGGTTGGATTTATTGATAAACGTTTCATGCTTAACTCATGCCAGAAACATTAACATAAAATCAGCCCAGCACAGCAAAGCATTGCATATCAGATTTTGACGGACAATTTACACTATCATAATCTATGAGTCTGAGAAAACTCAAAACATGAAACTTGAAGATCACAAATTTAATATTATGTACCCAAAACAGTTCGTGAATAAAACGAGTTTAAGTGCATCAAAAGGCCTCTGACATTTTCATGTCAGAATCTGGAAATGTTAGTCTGAGAGAAGACACTTGATTTATAAAATGGAAAGGGGCCTTTCCTTAGGTCATAAAACTATTTCAAGAACAAGAACATATTTATTAGTCTTTTGAGAACAAATTTCATGTTTTGAGTTAGATCTAGAAATGAAGGTAAGATAGAGTAAAAACCACATCAAAAGGCTTGATGCAAACAGAACATACTGGACAGTTTAAACATGGCATGAAGATAGGTATCAAAACATGGCATAAACTTGGAATAAGCCCATGAAACTTGGGGAACTCGTTTATATATGTGTTATTAACATTATCAGGCATCTATTTATGAACAAACAAGAGCAAAAATGAGAACAATCATGAAAGAAGAGCAAGGGGGCAGATTATGCACAAGCTGGGTAAGGGAGCCATATCTTGCATGGATTTCAGATTTGAGCCATGAAATCAACACCAAAATAAACTTAAAACATATATATACATATTAGGACAGATATTTGAACATTTAGCATATATTAAACATGTTTATTTACAAAGTTAAAACATAGATTACATATATAGCAAGGAAGACCTAGTCATTAGTTGACTAGGTTCCCACAAATTCATATAAAACTTACATGTTTTAAATCTATGATTTACAAGAAGTAAACTTACCTAGATTAGGGGGGTGGTGTGCTTCCTTTGCTTCCATGGGAAGACTTCTTTTTGTTTGATTGAAGTTGTTGTTGTTGTTGTTGTTGTTGTGGTTGTTGTTGTTGTGGTTTGCTTGAGTTTGAGTAGTTGTTTTGAAGTGTTTGGAGTAGTAGTTTAGTGGTGGAGGGGTTGTGGTGTTGTGGTGGAAGTGGTGGTTGAGTGGTGGTTTGGTGATGGAGGTTGTTTGGTTGAAAGAAAGTGTATGGAGGGAGTGTATGGAATGTGTGTAGTGAATGTGTGTGATGAATGTGTTTGTTGAATGACCCCCCCTTGTTCTTGGATCATCATAGGAAGTATATGGAGGAGGGAGGTGATATTTCTTGGACCAAAATGCCCCTAGAGTAGGGGTAGTATGGGGGGTAAGGTCTCTTGCCCGAAATTCATGCCAAGGGGTGGAAAAATTGGCCAAAAATGATGGTGTTGCTTTGACTTGGTGATTTCCACTTTTTTGAATGCCACTTGTCCATTTTTGGTTGATTTTTGGCCCATGTGACCCCCCCTAATGCATCCATATGTCCAGGAAATGTGGGAGTAAACATGTCATTGTTTCCGGCTCTGTGTTCCCGCTCCGCAACAGCTTGCAACTGCTCCGTCGTGCGCGTTCCGGTGTCCCGGTTGTCCGCGGGTTCAACTCAAAAGTTGTTATTCTCAATTTTCTGGTCAAGATGGCATATCTAGATTATGTTAAAGAGTAAGGAATAAAATAATATAATTTTAAATGCAAGGGATGATCGGTAAAAGGCTGTCTAGGGGTGCGGGGCCCGCCGTTGGGTCCCGACGCTCAATTTTCGAAGTATACGCTTGTTTACTCGGTTTTGAGCCCTGATCATGAATTCGGACTCGGTTTTTGCATCCGATGCACCGATAAGGCGTACGGTAGTCCCGAACCGCCAAATCTGGGATTTTAGGTCGATTATCGCGCTTAGACCGAATCAAGGGTTGGTTTAAGGGGTGAGAGATCGGGGTGTCTACAGAGCCCCTCATCGAATTCACTTGTGATGTAAAGTGGATTCGACGATCCAATATAGACAACCGGTCTCGTCTAGGGTTTAACGGCTGAGCCCAAAGTAGGGTTTCCTACGTATCCCTTTCAGGAATCAAGCCTCCGTAGTTCTACTTGAGCAAGCAAGCAGACACAATCAAATGGTCGAACTCGGGAACCCGAGATTCCTACGTATCTCTTGCGAGAATCAGACCAATCGTAGTTCGGATGGATGCTGGGGATGCATTGAGAAACCGAATTCTCTTTGCTGGGGATTGGAATCGGTGAACGGCTTATGGGTTGGTGAGATCACATACATCTCTGAGCCGGGGTTGAGGTAACACGATATTCGATAGAACGTCCGACTGAAACTCTTGTTATCGAGCTGCCTACGTATCCCTCGCGGGAATCAAGTCGGGGCGTAGTTCTGAGGGAGGTCCAACCCGAGCGCTCGAGTGGACCAGAGAGTAACCAAACATTCGAGGGGGGTCAAATTCGGGGGACGGCCGAACAGACCAGGGTAACCAAACATTTTGAAAATGTCAAATTCGGGGGACGGCCGAATAGACCAGAGTAACCAAGCATTCGAGGGGGGTCAAATTCGGGGGACGGCCGAACAGACCAAAGTAACCAAATTTTTTGAGATTCAAGACATTTCAAACACTCGAGAGAAATATCATGAAAGAAAATTCAAGGATACGCTGCACGTTGTGGTTTTGCTCCAATCCTTTAGCTTTGAGATTGCAACATGATGAGATTCTGAGCTTTGCCTTACGGTGAACCACTGTTAAGCGGGAACGGAGTTGATAAGCTCGGGAGCGTACCTGTTCAAGCATAAACATTTGCAAGCCACAAAAGTACTTGTGCTGGTGCCAATTGCATTTATTTTTTCATTATGATGTAGGTGCACAAGTTTCTTTTCTCTTTTGCAAACTCATGTTTTTTATTAAAGAGCATGATTAGATTCAACGTGATGGTGGCTACAATTACGATGTTATCATGATAAGCATATGGACGTGAAGATGACATGCTGGGGATGGGGGGTGCAACATTGTATATGACATTACATGATAATGGCATGATATGAACAAGATGATCTAAAATTCAACACACATTCATATTTGATAAATCAAGGATACGCTGCAAGCTGCTGCCATGGGGGGATCCTTTGGCTTTGTAGTTGCTGTGTGATGAGATTTTTGATTCTTGGCTTGAGGAGAACGATCCAATTACCATGCTTTCATGTCTGGAACTGTTTGGATTTATCGGGGGGCCATCTCGGGTTTCTGCGAGCTGCTTCGATGAGTGCATGAACAAACTTGCTTTGGGATATTTTGAGGCGTTTGTGGTCAAGCTCCCCTTCTCAACATTTTGATGCGTTTTGTGGTCGGACTTGCGGTGCCAAGATCTCCATTGCAACGTTTTGATGTGTGTGTGGTCGGACCTGAGGTGACAGGCTGCCTACGTATCCCTTTCGGGAATCAGACCTTACGTAGTTCGAGTTTGTGAAAAACTCGAAAAACACAATTTGATTGACAGACGATTTATTGGAGATGACCCTTCTTGCGATGGGGTACCTGCATGGGATTAGATTTGGACACCTGCAAAAGATTTTCACAAGTATGCAATATCATAGCGCGCATTTTTCTTTCAAAAACTTCTCATTTTCATTGATGATTGAAGGACTTCAAACGAGGATTTCCTTTGCAAATGATTTTGAAATTTAAATCTTGCCATCTTTCTTTCAGAAATGAAAACACTCTTTTTTTTTTTTTTTTTTTTTTTTTTTTGATTTGACACGTGTGCATTGCTTGCATTTCAGCCTTTGCTTTTTATAAAAATGAACAAAATGTTTATGTGCAAAGAGGGAAAATCGGGAAAGGAATGAACTGTGCATTTTTCTTTTGAAAACTTTGCGAGGAACGAGAGTCATGGTGAGATATATGGTGAAGCGAGGTTGGAGGCCTAACGCGAGTACTCGAAAGGTCAATTCCCTACACCCATTTGATCAGGTTTACTCGACGGTATCTCTCCTGGTGGATTGCTTTGAATTGCCCCAGATGTTGGCTGTAGAAGCCCCATTTGTTCTTTCTGATATCAACCCTCAACATTCTTGCTGGTGAAGCCCCAGTGTCATTCAAAGATCAACCTCAGATGTTGGCTACGGAAGCCCCAGTCATGCTATAGGACAAGCCCCTGAATCTGGCATATGAAGCTCTTGTTTCACTTGAAGGGTGAATCTCATGTTGATCCAAACTGTCGTATCGAGACCACTTCATGTTTTGACTTAGGGGCTCTAACTGTCATTGAGAGTTGTTACAGATTTGATGTTTCGCTGCTGGGAGTAACTCACACATTGTGATAGTCACATTTCCATTCGACGCTTTGATGGGGAAATCAACTGCCTTCGAGAATTAACCAATTATACACAGCCCCCAGTATTGCCGGCGATTGAGCTTTGTGACCTGTGGCCCAAACTACTAATCTGAAAAACTTCCCTCCGATGATTCTTTTGAGAGGGACCTAACCATCTGTGACGGTTGTCTCACAAATTCTGATGATTGTTGATGTTGAAACTTCAGAGGACCAACTGTCTGTGAGAGTTGTCCTACCTCCGAGCCATTCTGCATTAACGGGAAACCAAGTTATCATTTCTGATATCTGACACGCAACCCCAGTTCACATTCATTCATTTGAGCATACTTCCCGATTTTGGATTTTGAGAGTCAGAGGATCACATTCCCTCGTCTCCCTTGCTGTGACAAATTACAGGAATTGACTGGGGAAGGCACAAGGCCAGTGTTTTGGGAAAGCAAAGAAAGATCCCGTGGGATCTTTGACATTGTGTTTGCGCAGAAAAAATTGACGGAAGGACGAGAGTAGGGGGAAGCCTCTAGACTCGAGGAAATTGCTCACATTCGAAATCAATGACTCAAGATTAGAATTCGCATTAATGGTCAAGTGCTTCAAAATCAAAAAGTTAATTTCTATTTTTTAGAAAAGATTTATTTGGACTCAAATTAGACCGTGACAAATCGAGATGAGAACACACCAAACAATTGTAATTAGCACCGCCTGTTGACCTCGTGGGTGGGAGGTCCTTGTCGTCGTTGTCGCACTTTTTGAGATTGATTAGAGGCTGTATGACCTTTGGCCGCTGGGCTCCCTCAGTGTAAGGGGTTGGTAGTGCACGTTGGTCTCCAACAAAAGTCACCAGTTGTCGTCGTTGATGGTACTTTGCCCAAAGTTGAAAGATCGAGATCTTCTTTAGTTCAGATTGGCCTTGCATGCGCGGTTCTTCTTGAAATTAATGACGTCACATGAGATTGTCGGACCCTCGGTCCATGTCCTATCTTTGTGCAACAAGAGATGAAGTCTTCATAATGAAATGCCAATTGCCGTCGTTGAAGGCACACACATGAATTTGTAGTGTCGCGATATCCTTTCTAAAACAATTGAATTAAACAATAAAGTAAATGGATTATGTACCAAAATAAATGACTAATGCTTCTTCTTCTTCTTTTTTTTTTTTTTTTTTTTTTTTTTGACCTCCCCTTTTTTGCTCTCTTTCGAATTTTTTTTTTTTTTTTTTTTTTTTGACCTCCCCTTTTTTGCTCTCTTTCAATTTATTTTTTTTTTTTTTTTTTTTTTTGCACTCAAGAAGAAACATCATAGCGCGCGGAATACAACAATTTTTACAAAAACGTAAACATACAATATTCGAGAATTTACAATGCATCATACATTAAAGGAAAATCGCCGACACTTGTATTGGCATGACTGTGATAATCTTCGGCCTTTACCATTTGATTGGCCTCTTTGATTATGCCCTTGATTGCACCCTGAAATCTTCGTTCGTCGGATGACTTTGTCGATCGCCTTCGTGAACTTCATTGATTGCCTTCGTTTGTGAATTCCGTTGAGCACTGTCAACCCTAGTTCTCACCTCAATTAATCGCAGTCTAAAATTAGTCCCGTTTATTATCGTTCGCTTTTAATTAAGTGAGATTAATCATTTGTGGGACCAAATTTACAAAATACGTGATTATGAAGGCACTTGATTATAACGTGAGCTCATTGACTGAAAACGTATGTACAAGACAAGCAAGCAAATAAATATATTACAGAAAAGATGACACGCAAGCATGGAGTTGGAAAGCAAAAGAAGTGTGAGCGCATTTTAGGACGGGCCCGAAAGCAAAAGGGGTTAGAGTTGGGCGGCGTGCCCTATTTACAGCAAAAGAGACATAATCCCCCGGGTCATTAAGCATTCCATCATTAGCAAAACATTTCCTCGAGTTGATAAATTGCGGTCATCATCTTACAAAAGAGAACTCCTTCCTTGGGGCTCAGTGAGCCCCTAGGATAACACCTTCGAACTTGAAGCCTTTGGGGGAGGCTTTGGGATAGCTTCTTTATCAATAAGGTCCTGGAGGGCGTGCCTGAAAGACCAACACGAGTCTGTATCGTTACCCCAAACTTGATGAGACATGCAGAGCTTTGAGGGGTCCCAAGATTTAGGCAACGGGTTGGGTAACTTATACCCCTCCATGTGCTTCATGATTCCCTGAGAATCCAAACTGTAAAAAACACTGGATATCGGGGCTCCAAATTCATCGAATTGTCTATCTTCCTTTCGAACCAAACTCTTCTTCTTAGCCTTGCCAGATGGGACAGGATTGTAAGCTTTCGGGGTTCCATACGGGTTTACACAATATGGAGTCACTGGCCTTGGGGTGTTACGATTGTCATAAGGCGGGTTGATTTGCGGTATGGGCTTCTCAATGATTTCCTCATCAATAAGGTTTTGGATTATATGATGGAGTTGAAAGCAATTGTCTGTGCTATGCGCTCTTGACTGATGAAACTCATAATGTACAGAATCATCCCAACGTTTTGGCAACGGATTTGGCGGCACATAACCTTCCATAGGTTTCAATAAGCCTCGAGCCATTAAGTCGTGGAGTATCACACTCATGGGAGCATACAATTCATCAAAGTGCCTATCATGACGACTGCACCTTCTCTGTTAACGACTTGGTTTTTGATCCCCAACATTATGCAAACTTGAATTGTTATTTGTCATCTGCTGCGCATTATCATTACATGTCATGAACCTCGTATCTCGGGGGGAAGAAGAGTTGAGATCGGAACCGATATTTTGGAATTGGGGTGCTTGGAGCTCGTTGAGCTCCAATTTACTTTGGTCCCTCAAGAGGCTCGCCATCTGATCCAACATCCCTTTTTGAAATTCTTGCAAAAGGCTGGTCATGCGATTGGTGTGTTCGTTCAAGCGCCATTCCAACCATTGTTCCACTGCATTCCTCAGCTCAATGTTAAGTGAGCCCCTAGCCCCATTTCCTGATTTCTGTCCGCTGTTGGCCATGCTTGATGAGAAAACCCGGAGTAGACCTTGATCAAAGTGATATCTGGAACTGACCTTGAATGTCGCGCTAGAAAACGAAGTGAGATTCTCCCTCTACAAGAATGGATGAAAAAGAATGTTTTAAAATTTTGAAATGAGTTTTCTTTTATGTACAAGAATAAAAGCACAAAGAGAAGAAAAGTATAAGGAACAAAATCATTTTTGAGAAAGGTTGAAGCGCAAGCAACGCACAAAAACCTAAGAATCCGGACAAGCACTGCGCTTTGTTTTGACACGTTCAATGATTAAATCCTGGAATAATGGATACCGTCTCCAAAGTATAGGACCAACGTTTTTCACCTGTACTAATGGCCGTCCGAAGCCCCTAGCGAAGGGCCTATACTCTTTCTGGGATCCACCATTCGGGTTACGGTCTATGTGAAGGTCTTGATAATTTCGCGTCAACCCAATCGTTCCAAAATATCAACACTTTAGGTTCTTTATAACCTTTTAGGAATGCATAGGGTTGAAGAGAAATTATTAGACAAAAACCGGCTTAAAGTCGAGGACGTGTCATTTTGAAAATTCGGACATCGAGGCTTTTGATGGATGGCTTGCATGTGGCTTACACCCGCAGCAACGACTAGTAGCCGCGCTTTGGGGCGGGAATGTCAACCGGGAGCCCTATCGGAGGATCGGTGACCCCCCTTCACTCACCTGGCTACACCCCCTAAGGTTTGTATGGTTTCTAAGTCGCAAGTTTGAAAACGTGAACCGTGTGTGAAGTCTCTAATTTTGAAAAATGATTTTTTGAAAGAAAGAAAGCAATTTTTTTTTGTTTTTTGTTTTCTTTTTATTTACACAAACAAAGAGAAGGTAAAAAAACCTGCAAAACAAAGTTAGGACATGTATATACAACGCAAAAGCAAATAATGGCGGAAAACAAGCATTTGAGTCTAGCCCACTTTTGAAAAAAGTCCCCAGCAGAGTCGCCACTGTGAGAGCCCGCGCCCGTACCCGCGTAGGGATCCTTGCGAGAAACGCGGCTGGAATCCGCTCGGTTTCTCAAAATGGTTTCCCTACTTTGGTTTTGAAAAAAGAAGAGTCGCCACCTCATTTTATTAAGGAAAATAGAGATAAAACCTTTTTGATTGAAAAGTGGGTTCGGGGGCTATGTTACGAGAGGAGAAGGTGTTAGGCACTCCGCTCGCCCTTTCGGTCTCTAGCATGCTTCCGCCTACGCTTGATTTTAGTTTGCCTTTTGAAAATGTGTTTTATGTCCTAACTTATAAAAAATGTGTATGTTTATGTACAGGGGAGTCTCCTAGTCTAGGCACGTTTGTTTTAATTCGCAACCGGGAATCGGTTTGGGTGGATTCCCGATTGGTTTTGAAAAAAGGTTTGAATCATATATACAAGTATGAGCAATTAAAGGGGGAAGGGGGAATATTGTACAAATAATACATATATACAAAAAATGGGATAAATCCCATGAAAAGAATATCCGAGTGAAAGATTGATCCTCCAGGTTCACGGGGCTGCTGTGGGTCGCCATGGATTGTACCTGTGAAACACCTATCCAAAAAGAGATCTAAAGATTGGGGTTCACTCCCAAGATGTTAGATAACATGTATGAATTTTGGTTGGATTTATTGATAAACTTTTCATGCTTAACTCATGCCAAAAACATTAACATAAAATCAGCCCAGCACAGCAAAGCATTGCATATCCGATTTTGACGGACAATTTACACTATCATAACCTATGAGTCTGAGAAAACTCAAAACATGAAACTTGAAGATCACATATTGAATATTATGTACCCAAAACAGTTCGTGAATAAAACGAGTTTAAGTGCATCAAAAGGCTTCTGACATTTTCATGTCAGAATCTGGAAATGTTAGTCTGAGAGAAGACACTTGATTTATAAAATGGAAAGGGGCCTTTCCTTAGGTCATAAAACTATTTCAAGAACAAGAACATATTTATTAGTCTTTTGAGAACAAATTTCAGGTTTTGAGTTAGATCTAGAAATGAAGGTAAGATAGAGTAAAAAGCACATCAAAAGGCTTGATGCAAACAGAACATACTGGACAGTTTAAACATGGCATGAAGATAGGTATCAAAACATGGCATAAACTTGGAATAAACCCATGAAACTTGGGGAACTCGTTTATATATGTGTTATTAACATTATCATGCATCTATTTATGAACAAACAAGAGCAAAAATGAGAACAATCATGAAAGAAGAGCAAGGGGGCAGATTATGCACAAGCTGGGTAAGGGAGCCATATCTTGCATGGATTTAAGATTTGAGCCATGAAATCAACACCAAAATAAACTTAAAACATATATGTACATATTAGGACAGATATTTGAACATTTAGCATATATTAAACATGTTTATTTACAAAGTTAAAACATAGATTACATATATAGCAAGGAAGACCTAGTCATTAGTTGACTAGGTTCCCACAAATTCATATAAAACTTACATGTTTTAAATCTATGATTTACAAGAAGTAAACTTACCTAGATTAGGGGGGTGGTGTGCTTCCTTTGCTTCCAAGGGAAGACTTCTTTTGTTTGATTGAAGTTGTTGTTGTTGTTGTTGTTATTGTGGTTGTTGTTGTTGTGGTTTGCTTGAGTTTGAGTAGTTGTTTTGAAGTGTTTGGAGTAGTGGTTTAGTGGTGGAGGGGTTGTGGTGTTGTGGTGGAAGTGGTGGTTGAGTGGTGGTTTGGTGATGGAGGTTGTTTGGTTGAAAGAAAGTGTATGGAGGGAGTGTATGGAATGTGTGTAGTGAATGTGTGTGTTGAATGTGTTTGTTGAATGACCCCCCCTTGTTCTTGGATCATCATAGGAAGTATATGGAGGAGGAAGGTGATATTTCTTGGACCAAAATGCCCCTAGAGTAGGGGTAGTATGGGGGGTAAGGTCTCTTGCCCGAAATTCATGCCAAGGGGTGGAAAAATTGGCCAAAAATGATGGTGTTGCTTTGACTTGGTGATTTCCACTTTTTTGAATGCCACTTGTCCATTTTTGGTTGATTTTTGGCCCATGTGACCCCCCCTAATGCAGCCATATGTCCAGGAAATGTGGGAGTAAACATGTCATTGTTTCCGGCTCTGTGTTCCCGCTCCGCAACAGCTTGCAACTGCTCCGTCGTGCGCGTTCCGGTGTCCCGGTTGTCCGCGGGTTCAACTCAAAAGTTGTTATTCTCAATTTTCTGGTCAAGATGGCATATCTAGATTATGTTAAAGAGTAAGGAATAAAATAATATAATTTTAAATGCAAGGGATGATCGGTAAAAGGCTGTCTAGGGGTGCGGGGCCCGCCGTTGGGTCCCGACGCTCAATTTTTGAAGTATACGCTTGTTTACTCGGTTTTGAGCCCTGATCATGAATTCGGACTCGGTTTTTGCATCCGATGCACCGATAAGGCGTACGGTAGTCCCAAACCGCCAAATCTGGGATTTTAGGTCGATTATCGCGCTTAGACCGAATCAAGGGTTGGTTTAAGGGGTGCGAGATCGGGGTGTCTACAGCTGACCATACTGTTGGAGAGTCGGGTCTTGGGTTCGCCATTTACCCGATTGCTGATTGATAAGGAGCAAAGAATCGCCGAACACTTCTAGTTCCGTGACGTTTCTTTCGAGAGCTGCTTCGAGCCCTGCTATGCATGCTTCGTACTCGGCAATGTTGTTGGTAGCTTCGAATTCTAGGCGTATGGCAATGGAGTGTAGATGTCTTTTGGATCGACAAGCAATACCCCTATACCAAAACCGTGTTTATTGGCGGCGCCATCGAAGAAAAGTTGCCACTTGTCTTCCTCGGTTGCAGTACAAATTAAATGCTCGTCGGGGAACTGTACATCTTCCCCCTTCACTTCGTCACACGGGAATTCGGCAAGCTGGTCACTGAACACTTTCCCCCTGACGGATTTTAGTGTGACGTAAGTGATATCATAGCCGGCGAGCATGAAGTGCCATTTGGCTATTCTTGTTGACATGAAAGGCTTCTCGAAGATGTAGCGGAGAGGGTCCACCTTTGCTACTAGCTTGATCGGAAAAGCTTCCATATAGTGTTTGAGCTTTTGAGTGACCCAAACTAATGCTGCACATGACTTCTCTAAGACAGAGTAGTTCTTTTCGCCTCCTTGGAATCGGCGACTGACAAAATAAATGGCGTTCTCCTTTGTGGACTCTCGTTGTTCTTGTGC
Source organism: Campanula takesimana (assembly GCA_026119855.1). Taxonomy (NCBI): domain Eukaryota; kingdom Viridiplantae; phylum Streptophyta; class Magnoliopsida; order Asterales; family Campanulaceae; genus Campanula; species Campanula takesimana. Next base: position 648,251 of record JAOWBW010000038.1, on the reverse strand, counting down.
TTAGCCCCTAGGGCTTCATCATTGACAGTGAGATAAAGCAACAGAGGTTTCTCCTTGTGCGGTGGAACTAGAACAGGAGGGCACGTCAAGTAATGCTTTACTTGATCGAAGGCTTCTTGGCACGCGTCGGTCCATTCTAGAGCCACATTCTTCTTGAGTAGCTTGAAGATTGGCTCGCACATGGAAGTGAGTTGGTGCACAAACCGACTGATGTATTGTAGTCTTCCCATGAAACCTTTAATCTCTTTCTGTGTCTTTGGGGGAGGCATGTCGATGATTGCCTTGATTTTGGAGGGGTCTACTTCGATTCCCCTTTTAGTGACCATATAACCAAGAACTTTGCCTCGGATAACCCCGAATGTGCACTTTGCAGGGTTGAGCCTCATCTTGTGTTGACGAAGCCTTTCGAAGAACTTGCGGAGATCGATTAGGTGTTGACCATCGGTTCCTTTGGAGTGAATGATCATGTCGTCCACATAGACCTCGATTTCTTTGTGAATCATATCGTGGAACAAGTCTGTCACAGCTCTTTGGTAGGAAGCCCCAGCATTTCTTAACCCAAATGGCATGACTGTGTAGCAAAAGGTACCCCACGGTGTTGTGAAGGCTGTCTTATGTTGATCTTCCTCGCCATAAGAATCTGATTGTACCCAGCGAACCCATCCACGAATGAGCGAACCTCGTAGGCAGCAGTGGAGTCGACTAGCATGTCGATATTAGGGAGTGGAAAATCATCCTTTGGGGAAGCTTGTTTAATCCCGGAAGTCTACACAAACTCGAACCTTTCCGTTCGCCTTCCTGACTGTCACAATGTTGGCTAACCATGTCGAATACTCGATAACCTTGATGAAACCCACACTGAGGAGCTTCTCAATCTCTTCTTTGACCTGCAGAGACCATTCTGGCTTGATCTTTCTGAGCTTCTGCTTTACTGGCCTGGTACTTTCTCTGATCGGAATCCTGTGCTCCGCTACCTTTCTGTCTAAACCCGGCATGTCTTTGTATGACCATGCGAACACATCCACGAACTCCCATAGTAGTGCAGTCAATATGTCTTTGTCGTCCCCTTGAAGAAGCTTCCAATCTTGGTTTCTTTTGGCTCTTCTTCGGTACCCAGATTAACAACATGCAATTCTTTGTCAGCCTTTGGACCATTCTCGCCACGACTACGGACTTGTTGAGCAAGTTCATTTAAGTATGTTGTGTTTTCGTGGTGTATTTCATCATAATTTGTCGTTATTAACTTGTTCGTTAAGTTCATTATTAGTTAATTCATCATTTATGATGTTTGCAATCTCAGGGTACTCAGAAATATCAAATTTTTCATTAGCAAAGAAAGGAAACACACGCTCGGCTATGGCCTCCAAATCCTCTTGGGTGAGGGTATTAGAGACACTCTCGGACTCAAAAGTAAGTGTGAGCTGCTCTTCCTTTGTTGCTGTGCGGGGTATGCAATCCATTTCTTGGACTAAGAATTCCTCGGATACTCCTCGGATACCACGGGCCCTTTTGTTGAATACCAATTGTTGATCGGCTCGGAGCTTGGCGGGATCTCACTGATAGTTTCGTTCATGATGACGGTGTCATGGATGGCGTTAACTTGGCATTCATTCATCATGGCAAGCTCTTCAAACATGGAGGCTAAATCTGTCAGTTCTTCCCCCACGGTGATTTCTGTCTCGGACTCTATAGTCATCTTCCTCCCCCACCATTCACGGGGCGACATGGGAGTTGGTTCTCTGTCGGATATCTGGACCTCACAATCGGAGAAGATTTTGAGGCCGGGCTTTTTGACACCTTTATTGTTAACCACGGCTCGGGAAAGATCATGTATGGAACGTCTTCCCCTTGGCGGACAAAATAACCATTCAACGTCTTGCGATAAGGCCTTAGATTAGGGACTTCATACCTACGGCCTTCTTTACGAGCTCGGGCCTTTTCGTTCTTGATCGCTTGTTCTTGTTTCAAGTCTTCTTTGGAAGGCTCATACCCCAAACCGAAGGTGTTCTTGACAAATGGGACTTGCAAGGGATGTAGGATTCCTTGCTGATATTTCCCTAAGCCTAAACCAGGGAAGTAGTCCATATTCCTCATCATGCGGAGGACTTTGTGATTGCTGGGGGTCAATGATCCGTTTCCCCTTTCTTTGTCAATAGCGTTGATTGAGATGCCGGAGAGAGTGGAGTCTGGTAGACCATGCTGAACTTGGTGGACGGGCTCACCTTTTCTGTGGATAGTGATGTTTTCAGCCATTACGGTCACTATTTCATCACCATTTCGGATCTTGACACATTGGTGGAGAGTTGACGGTACGGCATTAGCACTGTGAATCCATGGTCGACCCAACAGTAAGTTAACGAGGCGGATATCAAGCACTTGGAATGGAACGGACATGACCATGCTCCCAAACTTAATGTCTATTTCGATCATCCCCATGACTGTACGGGCGGTGCTGTCATAACCTCGGATTACTTGAGTAGAAGGCTTCAAATCAGAATCCTTAAGTCCCAGTATGCCCATGATTCTACCAGGCATGAGATTGAGTGCGGAACCACCGTCCACTAAGACTCTTGAGACGGGCCTCCCCCTTGCTCGTACCTTGAGGTAAATAGCTTTGTTGTGGTCGAAACCAAATGGTGGAAGGTCCATATCGGCAAAGGTGATGACGTTGCCAAAGTGAATGTGACCAATCATTGCCGTGAGGTCCTCGGGAGAAGTATCGGGAGAGACTGATGTATCATCGAGATTGCGGATGACAAGATCTCGGTGTTTCTTTGAGGATGCAATGAGGTCCCAAATAGAGATGTTGGCTTGAGTTTTCTTGAGTTGGACAAGTAGAGGATCTTCGGGAGCGTTGTGAGCTTGCGGCCTTTGAGAAGAGGAGCTCGGTGTGGAAGTGGAAGGGTTGCTTTCTATGACTCGACCGGATCGAGTTAGCATGTTGACGTTCCCATCTTGCTTCTTTTTCCTATTCTCTATTACTTCCCTCATTACTTCATCGTAAGTCACTACATAACAAGAATTGTCAAGTTTATTCATAACATTGGGGCCCCCATTCACAATTGGGATTGAATGGTGGTCCCCTCGAGTTCTCCTATCTCTATTACATTGACATGCTCGTCATTAGTCACTACAAATTCTTTCTTATCTATGAGATCTTGAATGACATTGCGGAGAACGAAGAATTTCTCGGTGGTGTGGCCACTATATTGGTGGTAGCCACAATACTTGTGGTGAGCATGATTGGGGTGGACCGTCTTGGTTGGTACCCTGCACGTGTGACTTGACCCTTTGCCTTGAGGACTCGAACACTTCGGTTTGAGTCATGCCTTGGAGAGGCGTGTAGACACGGTCACTTCGGACTTCTTCCCTTGAGGTGGAGGAACCTTTTGTAATTCCCCTTGTCAATAGTGACGGCGTTGACCGAGGCCCTCTTTTGTGGAGTTGGAAGCGCCTTGTAGCGGTAAGTAGGAGTGGTCTTCTTATCTCCTTGAGCAAGTCATCCATGCGTACCCCCGCCTCATACATTTGGAGAAGTCGGAGTAGCAAGCCCCACTTAGGTGAGTGCGGAGATCAATCTTGAGACACTTGAGAAATATGTCCATTTGCTCTTTTGTGTTCGCCTCTCAACAATTTCAGAGAGTTTGTCATTCCATCTCCTTGTGAAGTCGATGAAGGACTCATTGTCTCGTTGAGTAGTGTTCTCTAGCTCTTTCCTTGTGGGCCGGTGAGTGGTGTTGCCTGGTATTGGCTCTTGAAGGCAAGCATCCGGAGTCCCAATCAAGACGGACAGTGAGCGGAGAGTAGCATACCAATCTTTTGCCGCCCCTCGAGAGTGAGAGGAAAGCATTTGAGCCATCACCTTGGTGGAGACCTTCTTTGGAACCATTGCCCAAATATAAGTCTCAATGTGAGCCATGGGACAAGAGTTGCCCTTGATTTGCTTATGTCGGGCATCTTGAACTTATCGGGAAGAGCGGCCATAGTACTCATGAGGATGGATGTTGATAAAGCTTGTGTCGGAGCCTTTCCCATGTTGAGCCCATTGAATTTTTGGTCGATGTAGGCCATGATAGAATCCACCATTTTGGGCTCATTGTTCTCGGAACTTGGTTCCTCCATTTTCTTGGTGCGGGTGTTGAGATAAGGACTCTTGAACAAACCCTCGGTCCATTCGGATTCATCATCATTGTTCTTGTTCTTTCCCTTGGCAAGGTTGGTGAGCTCTTTCTTTCATTAGCTCCATTTCGGCCTCGTGGGCCTCCCTTTGGCTGTCGAGGTGGTATTGCCAAATGTCGTCTTTGCTGTGTGCCTCTTTGTTAAGGGTCGAGACTTGCTCTTGGAGGAGGGGACCATGGTTGAGAGCTGTTCGAGAGACATGGTGTTGCTGCTGCCGGTCATGGTTGATGTTGGAGCTGTTGGAGTGATCTCTTCACGGACTAAACTCTTCACGGACTAACCGATTTGCTGAATCCCGGTAGACTTTGTAAGTACCAATTGAACCTATATTGTAGAAGAGGCCCTTGTCAGTCTTGAGTAACACTTGCGGTCCATGAAGAGGCTTAGAACACACAGTTGGCACACGACTCGAACCACATAAGAAAAGACCCTTTTTTTTTTTTGTTTTTTTTTTTTTTTTTTATAAGTCGGAGGGAATGAATCCCTTTTGGGTTTCTAAGAAAATAATGGAATCGTCACACTAGTATATAGACCATCTCGCGGTCCCATATACTCATCGGATTCCATCGTGCCTGTGAATCCTACATGTATCGGGATTAAACTAAATTAATGTAGTAAAGCATACATGCGGGGACGGATTTTTATTTTCGTCCAAAATAACCACTTTTGGGGACGGATTTTATTGCGTCCATTTCAACAAGTTGGCATGTATGATTTGAAGACATTAGTTTAGGGAAATCTCGGTACATGGAAACCGACTTGAGTCACGGAGTGTTAGACCCTAACTAGAATTGTGTGGTTTGTGCTCGGCTTGAATATGAGGCTCAAAGGTCACCCCCGGCATGTAGTCTTGAACTACGCCACGGGCTGAGGTTTACCGCTTCGAAAGAGCCAAGGTCTGGTGGAGCTTGAAACTTTCTAGGACGGGCCTCGACGGGTTTGGGGTTGGACTTGTGCGACTCGATAGTGAGTAGTTCATAGGAATATGTGCATGTAGTGTGAGGTCTAACAAGTGACAAAATTTTTATTTTTTATTTTTTTTTTATTTTTTGAAAAGAAAGAAAAACACACAAAACACATAAGCACATAAAATTACAACTCCCGAATCACCCGTGTGACCGGTAAATAAAACACAAAATTAAAACAGTCCGAGGGTTCAATTCTGTTCTGATGCAGGCAACTGTGCCCACACCCCACTGTTCTGCTCAGTCACTGAAACTTGTTTCTGTTCTGGAAACCAACCCAGAAGCGTGCGCCTCTAAGTGCTGATGTGGGACGCGCGCGCATGGCGCAATGATTATGGGAGGCGCGCGCTTCTGGGTTACACCTGTCAGAATGTCAGACTTTGGACTCAGGGATTGCCCTGGTCCCATGTTCATATTGTAACCCTGCAGAAGCGATTAGCAGCAGAATAACAGAAGAAGAAGATGAAGAACATGAAGAAGTGGGCGATTCTGGTTCTTGATGCGGGATGCGCGCGCCTTAGGCTTAAAAGGCCAGACGCGCGCGCCTCCCCCATCAGGAAACAGAATGCCCAGAAAAGATGTAGATTTCGATCAGAATGCAAGTTTAACCCTCAAATAAGCCCCCAGCAGAGTCGCCACTGTAGATACCCCGGGGAACCACGGCTTTGGGCTAGAGCGCGTGAATTGTCCTAGGATGTCTAACTTGTTTTTAGAGTCGCCACCTATGTTTTGAGGAACATAAGAAAACCTATAGATTGTAGCCTAAGTTTGATTACGAAAACAGAGATTCTTTGTTTGAGGTTCGGGGGTTAGATTACGAGATGGGAAGTACCGAAACACCCATCTCGCCCAACTAAAGTTGGTCTTGCTTGATCAAAATCTACATGAATGAAAATGTTCTTCTTCTTCTTCTTTAAGTCATGAAAAGGGGGGATTTAAAATAGGATTTGGAATGTAGGAGATGACTCCTTAACCAACCTCAATGAGATGAGGTGATCATTAGAGTCATGTCCCAAAATGATTTGGGTGATTGCACATTTGATTAAAGTAAAAAAGAGAGAGGAGAGGATGAAGTAGAAAAGGAAGGAAAAAATGGACTTTTACCTACAATTTGAAGACCTTCAAATATTTCTTGATGAAATCCTTGGAGAACCTTTAGAAAGTGATTTTGGTATAGTTTTTGTAAGTTCAATTTCGGTCTAAGTCTTCGATCCTTGAAAATGGAGGTAAAGAGAGGTTTTTATAGGTGAAAGAGGGGTGTTTTGGTGCCAAAACTCAGTCACCAAGAAATCCTTCCGGGCAAAATCTTGTAAATTGAGGAAGGGAGGGAATCCTGGCCAGAAATCTGTAACTGACGCCCAGAGGCGCGCGCTTCCTGCTTTGGGGCGGGAGGCGCGCGCGCCTGGCTCCTACTGTCGGAGGCGCGCGACTCAGAGAAGGCAATTTGACAGAATGGACTAGAAAGTCAGCCCTGTCATTCAGTTTAGTCCCTGGACTTAACGAAGTCAGTCAGGAACTTAACGGAAGTGACAGAAACTAACGAGAAACACTTAAAATGGGAGAAACACAAAATCAAATGTGCAATCGGGGTGAGCAGTCCAAGGCGGGTGTCTACAGGTACTTACACTAATGTTTATCTTTCGAAAGTTGTTATGTATTTTAGGAGTGTATTTTAGGTGGACTCTCACAAGGAAAGGATCATTGGTTGATTGAAGATCACAAGTGATCAAGAAAGCGGCCAAGGGATCCTATAAATAAAGAGCACCATATTCCTTTGTTTTTCACGGATTCTGAGATTCAGAGGGTGATATTTTCGTTTATGAAAGAGTCCTTATGTTCTTGAAGTTCTTGTTCATCAAGACTTCAAGGTGTTGAGTGTTTCATTTATTCTAGAGATCTAGAATAGGTTTGATCTTTTCGTTGTTTTTGTTTCTTTCATTGTCTTGTATTCTGCAAGACCTCTTTATTAATGAAAGTTTTCCAGCAAGTAATTCTTGCTGAAGTGTTTAATTCTTGTCTTTAAAATTCCACTGCATTTACTCTTTTCGTCGCCAGTTGATAGGACAGTTGACAGGACAACTGTCTTGACACTTGTGAGCTCAACTGTACTCTCAAGTGGCTGTTTTCAAGAACAGTCCTAGCCTCCTATTTCTTTCACACACTCTTTAAGATAAGACGCGCGCGCCGCTCCCCCATCAGGAAACAGAATGCCCAGAAAAGATGTAGATTTCGATCAGAATGCAAGTTTAACCCTCAAAAAGCCCCAGCAGAGTCGCCACTGTAGATACCCCGGGGAACCACGGCTTTGGGCTAGAGCGCGTGAATTGTCCTAGGATGTCTAACTTGTTTTTAGAGTCGCCACCTATGTTTTGAGGAACATAAGAAAACCTATAGATTGTAGCCTAAGTTTGATTACGAAAACAGAGATCTTTGTTTTGAGGTTCGGGGGTTAGTTAGATACGAGATGGGAAGTACCGAAACACCATCTCGCCCAACTAAAGTTGGTCTTGCTTGATCAAAATCTACATGAATGAAAATGTTCTTCTTCTTCTTCTTTAAGTCATGAAAAGGGGGGATTTAAAAATAGGATTGGAATGTAGGAGATGACTCCTTAACCAACCTCAATGAGATGAGGTGATCATTAGAGTCATGTCCCAAAATGATTTGGGTGATTGCACATTTGATTAAAGTAAAAAAGAGAGAGGAGATGAAGTAGAAAGGAAGGAAAAATGGACTTTTACCTACAATTTGAAGACCTTCAAATATTTCTTTGATGAAATCCTTGGAGAACCTTTAGAAAGTGATTTTGGTATAGTTTTTGTAAGTTCAATTTCGGTCTAAGTCTTCGATCCTTGAAAATGGAGGTAAAGAGAGTTTTTATAGGTGAAAGAGGGGTGTTTTTGGTGCCAAAACTCAGTCACCAAGAAATCCTTCCCGGGCAAAATCTTGTAATTGAGGAAGGGAGGGAATCCTGGCCAGAAATCTGTAAATGACGCCAGAGGCGCGCGCTTCCTGCTTTGGGGGCGGGAGGCGCGCGCGCGCCTGGCTCCTACTGTCGGAGGCGCGCGACTCAGAGAAGGCAATTTTGACAGAATGGACTAGAAAGTCAGCCCTGTCATTCAGTTTAGTCCCTGGACTTAACGAAGTCAGTCAGGAACTTAACGGAAGTGACAGAAACTAACGAGAAACACTTAAAATGGGAGAAACAAAATCAAATGTGCAATCGGGGTGAGCAGTCCAAGGCGTGGTGTGTCTACAGGTACTTACACTAATGTTTATCTTTCGAAAGTTGTTATGTATTTTAGGAGTGTATTTTAGGTGGACTCTCACAAGGAAAGGATCATGGTTGATTGAAGATCACAAGTGATCAAGAAAGCGGCCAAGGGATCCTATAAATAAAGAGCACCATATTCCTTTGTTTTTCACGGATTCTGAGATCAGAGGGTGATATTTTCGTTTATGAAAGAGTCCTTATGTTCTTGAAGTTCTTGTTCATCAAGACTTCAAGGTGTTTGAGTGTTTTCATTTATTCTAGAGATCTAGAATAGGTTTGATCTTTTCGTTGTTTTTGTTTCTTTCATTGTCTTGTATTCTGCAAGACCTCTTTATTAATGAAAGTTTTCCAGCAAGTAATTCTTGCTGAAGTGTTTAATTCTTGTCTTTAAAATTCCACTGCATTTACTCTTTTCGTCGCCAGTTGATAGGACAGTTGACAGGACAACTGTCTTGACACTTGTGAGCTCAACTGTACTCTCAAGTGGCTGTTCAAGAACAGTCCTAGCCTCCTATTTCTTTCACACACTCTTTAAGATAAATTACTTACTGTGTGTTTGCGCTCCTTTCACTTAACTAAATTCTCCTTTCACTTAACTAAATTCCACTGTGCATTTCACTCTATCTTTGGAGCGCCTTTCATAACGCTTAAAGGACTTAGTGCGCATTTGCTATAGAATTTTTAAGGGTTAGAAAAGAATTTTAAAACAGTTATTCAACTCCTCTAGCTATTTTTCATACCCTTGTTGCCCTTTGGGACCAACAATATGCTTTATTGCAATGCAAATTCATTTAATGTCCTTTGTGTCCTTGATGTCGTGGAAGGAAATACTAATAATGTCTATAACATAAATAAGAAATCTAAACCTAATTATGTAAATCACACTTATTTGTTGCATTGTTGTATTGACCATATAAATGAGAAACGTATTTCTAAAACTGTTGGGTATGCGTGTTTCTTAACCCTCCTAACATGTTTGCATTAATTGATACCATCACCTATTGTTATTTTATGGACTTTAGGACCATATGTAAGAAGTTTTATAACTTCAACTTTTAGCAAAGTCCATTTTATAGAATAGTCTTAGTAGATAGGGCATCTGTAATAGAACTGGGGTTTTCTAAGTAAGACCATATGGTGCTGCGCAGGGCACTCTATACAGAACACCTTCTACACAGCCAATGCGCATGACATCCATACGCAGTGCAGAAGTGTTGGTCCTCATCTTTTAACATTACTCAGATTCTAGAAGCTTGGAAAGCACAAAGATAAGCTACGCTTTTCGTATTGAGCCAAAATGTTGAGGTGTGCAGATACGACAAATTGAACACACTCAGCAGATTCAACGATAGAGATGCACTTAGATGAAAATCTTAGCAGAATACAATTGTCGTCTTTCTGGAAGAAGATTTGAATTTTGTCTTCATGCTCTGTCTCCAACTGCTACAAAGGACACATGCGCACCAATCACATTGTGCCAGCTTATTGTCTTTGCTAAGAGCTCTAACGGCTAGTTTTTAGCTCTCTGCTATAAATAGCCTGCTCTTCTTCATTTCCATGTTGCTTAAGTTTTTGCTTACAAAGAGAAGCTTTGAAGTTTTGAAGATTGCCTGCTCATTTCCAGATTCCTCAAGAACAACATTCATACATTCATACATCTAAACTCCCGCACAGACCATAAGCCTTGTAACACCAGATTTCTTGAGCTCTCTATCTCTCAGATTCAGAGAGCCCAAAAATTCTGACACAAATACACATCAGCTTTGCCTCACCAAGTTGTTATGCACTTTGAATCACAACAATGGGGCCGAGGATGATAGTGGAAAAATTGCAAGGCTAATGATTCATTTTTAGACGTGGGAAATTATTTTACTTGCTTTTAACTGTTACACTATATTAATGATTTGTTCATTTAGATATTCGAGTGGACAATTCATAAGATGTTTAAGTTAATCATTAATTTAGCCTTGATAGTGGAAATGGTAAGGTGGTCAAATGTCATAATAAAATCTCATATAGTCATATCATTTGATATCGACCTGATATTATCATGGTCTTCTACATGATGAACGTTATGTTTGACATAGCCAAACGCTACCCTTAACCATATAGTTATAAAAGCTATGATTGACACAATATTGTAGGGAAAAATGATAAGTCAAGATGGGATTTGTCCCTCTCTCAAGAGAGATATCTGCTTAGCCACTCGAAGAGTGAGATTGATGAAATGCGTGGCCAAGCTCAAATGAATTGATGTGTTCAATGTCATTTGCTCATATCAATATACTCGGGATCGAGAAAGCATTGGACAATATAAGTTGATGTGGACCATGACTTATGTCCAATATGATATCGCGTGACAAAAGGATTTATGAGGATAAACTAACTTCGTTAAGTTATATTAATTGGGTAATCATGATGGCTTGCTAGAGTCCGCTCATGATTTATAAGAACGAATTTGGTTGGACTCATTGCCAACATAATATAATCCTACGGGTCACACGCAAGAGAACGAATTAATTAAAGGGATAAAATGAGTTTTTAGGGGTTGCACGGGCGAGTCCTTTAGGGAGCTCGGACGTGCACTAAATTTACAGATTATGCCAGATTCCAAACCGTAGTGCACGACCGCTCTTCCCCTAAAGGACACGGCCGTGCTGCTCAGCCGTGCTTCCTAAAGGACATGGCCGTGAACGCTAGTCTGGGCAAAAAAAAAATTGACATCGTTTCTGATGGGATTTTAACTATTACTCCTTAATGGTTAAGGACTAATGAGTAAAAACACCCTCTAAACCTAATTAATATTGTATCATCATTGGTAGCCTCAATATGTTTTAGATACATATTCTTGAGTTTAGATTGAGAATCAAAAGCTCAAGAACACCAACTACATTCATATAGCCTTTTCATAGAAAGAGTTTCTATTGGATCTAGCAATCCGGATCTAGAATTGTTTTAGATATTCGTTCGCGTGTGGATACACATAGAGGGTGCTTCCTTTAGCATCTCAAGTTCATGTTGCTGAGATCGTGATCTGAAGAACGTGGAGAAGATCAAATCATAAAGCTTGACGATTTGAAGATCCAAAATTTTAAACGCGTAACAACGGTTAGTATTCTAAATTAATCTTGTATTTAATTTAATCATCATGAATGGATTCGGGATTCTTGGGTTTTGTTATTGTTTTATACGTTGTTTTTGCTGCGCATGATCCCTTAAAACCCCAACAATATGGTGCACATGAATTTTGGTTGTCCGAATGAGAAGTCTAGTGTCTTTAACGAAAGACAGATTTGAGGCAAAGGTGGAAAAATTTATTCTTGTACAAAGGATGTGGCTCAAGGTGGATTTATGTCAGTGTTTCATAAATCTGAGTTATTGATTTGGGAGATTCAAAGCCAAGGTGGAGATTTGTTAAGTTTAATGACATTGAGTTGGGGACGTCTAATTTATTGGATTAAATTATCAAATAGTTGTAATTCCTGGGATGGAAAATTAGGCACTAAGTTTGAGCCTAAGCCACAAAAGCTGGTACTAAGCTGATATTGTGGCATTTGCGAAGGGATTTTTCCATGCAATTCACGCCAACGCCAAGTAGCTACTGAAGTGGGCTTTAGGCCTTTTGTTTGATTGTTGGTGGTAAGGATTCAGAGAATCCTTTTATAATTAGAGTTGGCGTATTAAGATGGGTCAAGAAAGTCTTGTTAGACAATAACTGTTTTCGCGCGAGGTTTTGCATTCGAGGCACGTTTTCGTCCTTCGATTTACCTTCTTGTTGATTCGAGAGTCGCCACCATGTTATTGTCGGAACACGGACCGAGATGTATGGATTCGGGAGTTAAGTTATGAATTGGGAAGGTCAAGGAGCACCCAATTCACCCAATCTAGGATTGGTCTTGCTAAGAAATCATTATCATCGTTTCAAAATTATGCATTCGTGTACCAAAAGAGAAAAACAAACAAATAAATAATTACTTATTTATTTGGGATGTCGGATCATATGCTTCGAGACCATCTCTATGGATTGGAAAGGCTCTAGGTTGATCCTTTGATGGAATCACACTACTTCAAAGCAAAGAAGGAGATGAGAAGATAGAAAGCAAAGATTTTACCTAAGCATTTTCTTCAAGAATCCTATGGATGGCCTTGACAAAAGGCCTTTGATCCTCCAAATTTCGTGGGTATGGTAGAGAGACTGATTATGAGAGCTTTTTTGGTGGTTTAACGGCCTTGGGGCTGTATAGAAAATTCTCCTCTTCTCTTTAGAGTGAAAGAAACCCTTTATTTATAGGTTTTTGGTGACCTAGGGTTTTTGTTGGAGAGTTGTTTATGGTTGGGAATCAAAGACTTAATTCTCAAGAGGTTATTTTAGGACTCTAGGATCGGCCATGGGATTTTCCCCAGATTGCATGAGTATTTGCCAAGAAAACGGGATAAGATCAACAAGGAAACTGACCAAAAACCCGACTGTCGAGGGGGATACCTCGTACGAGACATCAATGTCTCGTACGAGGCATCTAAGTGCTGGAATCACTTATTTTCCCTCTGCGATAGTTTTAATGTTCAGTTTGGCCCCTAACTAACGGAGTCAGTCAGAAACTTAGTGAAACATGTCCAAATTAACGAGTTTTGACCCAAATCAAAGGCGAGACACAAAAGTAGTGTGATTATAGATGAACGTCCAAAATGAAGTGTCTACAGAGCCCCTCAGCGATGATACTTATGGATGAAGTACCGTCGTCGATAGAAAATACACCATTTTGAACTGGGGGTATGGTCGTGCTAAAAAGCTGCCTACGTATTCCTCGGAAGGAAATCAGACCAAACGTAGTTCGACTCTGAAAATACGTAAAAACTGAGGTTTAAGGTATTTGAAAATCATTTTCGAAAACAATGCTTGCGATAACTAAATCTTAGAGTTCGGAGAGTACCCATACTGAGGAATCAATCTCTTTGACCCAATTCTGAATATACTCCTTTTTGTTGATGACGAACCGTCTCCAGTTGCAATCCATACTGAGGAATCAATCTCTTTGACCCAATTCTGAACATGCCCTGTTGTTGATGATGAACCGTCTTCGATTTTGGAGACGCCAGTTGCCCGGACCTTGCTTCTCCTTCCAACGAGTTTGTCCCTTACATTGGAAAATGTGAATCCTATGCCATTAACTTACGTCTTGATGACAATTATGGGACTCTGGGTTTGGAGACGCTAATTACTCGGACCTCGCTTCTCCTTCTGACGTGACTGCCTTTCCGCCAGAAAAGTGAATCCTATGCCATTAACTTACGTCTTGATGACAATTATGGGATTCTAAATGGTGGGATCCTGTGTTGTTAACTTACGTCTTGATAACAGTCGTGGGATACCCGGTTTTGGAGACGCCAATTACTCAGACCTCACTTCTCCTTTCAACGAGACTGCCTTTCCATTAAAAATGTGGATCCTATGCCATTAGCTTACACCTTGATGACAATTGTGAGATACCAGGTTATAAATCATGTGCCATTAACTTACGTCTTGATGACAGTCGTGGGATTTAAAGTTTGCTGATGCAGATTTCATTGCTCACCCATGATCTTGGATGCGCGGTGAGGATAAATTCATACTGAGAAACAACTTTGCTTGTTCCAATTCTGAAAATGTCCATTTGTTGATGACTCAATGTTCCATCTTGAACCGGGTTCAGATTCGACCTCTTAGTCTAAAGCGGGGCTTTCTCTGACCTTTCTGTTAAAAGCAGGGCTTTTCTAGGATTTCCTGAGAAAACGTGGTTTTCTGGAAATTTTCTGGGAATGCCTCGTACGAGGGAGGGATGTCTCATACGAGACTTCTCTGTTTTTGCGCAGAACAGATGCATATTAGGCGCTAAAAGTGATTTTTAAATCACTTTTCTCATTCTGTTTTCGGGAGCTTTCAACCCTAGGTGATTTCTTCTCTTAAAAATCCACCCTTTCCAAGTTTTAGCGATTCCACACCCTCTCCAATGGCTGGCGCTAATCGTTCGCATAAGGAACACCTCTTCGGTAGACATATGAAGGGTAAAGTGTGGGCGAAGGATGAGTTGTGCACGTTCCCGGAGGACCACGTTTCTCACGCCGTTCAGACTAAGCAGGTAAGGATCTCTTCTTTGATTGAGTTTCCATGCCAATTTCGTTGCTGCATGTCTCAATTTAGTGTTCTAGCAATTTGACTTTCGCCAATTTTTGCCTAGAATTATCGCTGCTTAGGGTTTATCATGCATGGCTGATCTTTCAATAGTATTTCACCCTTGTTGATGCTAAAAATCATTGTAGTATGGTAGTACATGATTTCGACTATCGCTTTAGGCAATTCTGCGACTTTTTGGGTAAAATGCTTGAATGGGGATTTTACTGATTTTTTTGATATTTGTCTCTTTTGTCTCTATTGTTTGCAGTCATTCAGGGTGATCAATAACTGTAGAGGCATTGTACGGGTGGTCGCTGAGAGGTGGGCAACTCTCAATGGCGATATGAAGGAAGAGATCGAGAATCTCGGATTGAAACCCTTCTTCAACGGCCTTGTCGGTGAGAGAAGGAATGTGCACTTGCTCCAGGCCATACGGGAGCACTGGTGGGATAGCACTCACACCATGCACATGCGGTGGGGGGAGGTTACGATGACCCCTACTGACTTTCATGCCATTACCGGACTTGCCATCGTCGGTGAGCCGCTTGAGGTGGATGCGGACTTTACTCCTAGCAGGGATGATATGATGAATTTTTTTGGGCTATTCTCTGCGAACCCTAGGTAAGGGTGTCCCTCTGAAGGATTTGAGGGATAAGTTCGATGCCTACGTGACTGTTAATGCTGGTCAGATGCATCTCATCGGTACTCGCATTAGAGCTATCCGTGGCTTTCTATGGTGGGCTTTTTCTGAGACGCTATTTACCAATCATGCGTTGACTGCCCTTTTTACTCTTCTGAGTGTATTGAGAGATATACAGCATGTTACTGATGCTAGTTGGGGTTCTGCTGGTTTGGCCTACTGTTATGTGGCCATGGATGAGAGTTCGCGTGATAGGGCGAACGCTAGCTTGGGCGGCTACAGTCATGCCTGGGAGGTATAATACTCATCTTCTTCTGTATTCTTCCTTTATTCCAGCCCCAGTTTACTTTGATAGCATTTTCATCTTAGCTACTGTGTATTGACATCTTTTATGTTTCTCCCATTTTGCAGGCCTGGGGATACGCCATGTTTGGTCTCTTCACTTTCAACCTTTGATACAATACTGTCATGTTCCCAGATACTATGAGATGGCGCCGAGATAATAGGGATACCCATGATGAGCAGGCCGAGAGGGATGACATGACTTTGGAGCGCATGAGGCTGTATTTTGACAGATGGGAGGCCGTCCCTGAGTCCGTTGTTGCCTTCTTTCCTTGGCGGGGTTTGGGCATTGACCATGTTTATAGGTTCGCTGGCATGAGGCTTTTGATGATTGGCCTTGGCGGGGATGCTTTTACTTAGGATAGAGATTCTCTCGCCAGTAGGGTGGTGGCAGACTCGACGTCATCGTTCCTTTAGACCCGCCGGATCATATGCTTAACTCTTATGCCATCGCGAAGGAGGAGAGAGGAGAACTCATCATTGGTCAGGATGCCTTTGACCATATGTCCTTGGAGGATGATTATCAGGACTTCCTTGCTTGTCTCATGCCCCGATTGATTATAGAGGGTGATCAGGATAAGGCCCAGGGAGTGGTCCATGTCCCTTTTCATCCACAGCTTGGACCAGCTTCTTTTACCTACAGCGTGGCTGAGGGAGTAGAGAATACCGAGGATCTTCCCGTGAAGTACGACATGCCTGAGGAACTCGTACCTCCTGCCGACGTGACCATGGTATTATTTATGACCCTTCTTCCATCATTTCCATCATTTTACCATTTCATCTTTCTGTTCATCATTTATCTGAAGATTTTGATATCTTTATTTGTTTCTTTTCAACAGGTGCCCATTGCTGAGTATAGAGAGGTCGCGGGACGGCTCGCCCAGTTCATGGCCTATGCCAAGAGGATGAAGAGAGAGACAGCGGGGCTGCTCAGACAGTTGGCTTAGCAGACGGCGGAGCTAGCTTCTTGCGGGAAGAGGCCTCGGACTGACGAATGATAGTGTGGCAGTGGCGACACGTCCTAGATAGGATTCCCCCTTTCTCCCCTTTTGTTGATGATGTATTTGATGCCTCGGCGTAGGCGAAGACAATTTTTCCTTTCTTTGGTTTGTACCTATACAACAATTATTTCCTAACTCTAGCACACAATACATTAGTTAATTTTAGTTTTATTTCTGACTGTGTAAATGTATTGACTCACGTCCGGTTGGTCAACCGAGGGTTAATTTTATGAGATGGATTCGTGTTGGGCTATTTGTATGTGATGAATGAACTGTTTTGGATGGATTCCTGAGGTGATTGAGACATGTTTTGACTTGTCGAGCAACCTAGAATTTGAGCAGAGTTTTTGTTGTTCTAACTTGGGGGAAGCCTCGTATGAGACATCGATGTCTCGTACGAGCCATCCTTTCATTCTGCGGCTGTTTCTCCTTTTTCCTCAAGGATTTGGTGTCCAAACTTGTATATAAACACCTCTAGTCCATCCTAGAATACCATGCAACCTTAAATCAGTTCTGGGAACCTTTCTTTTGGAGTAAAATTCTCAACCTTTCGCTCCCATTGGCCCTAAGTAAGTCCATCCCTTCCTCAATAATTGTTGATGAGTTCTCCTTGGACTTAGAGTTAGTGGAAGGGTGATTTACCAACGTTCTTTCGTTCATTCAATAAACCTTGCCAAGAGAGATTCACAGAGATGTTCGGGTTTAAGATTCTTTTCACCTTGAAGAATCTAAAGCCGGAATGGGACCTCTTAAAGAGAGTTGCATGCTTCTGGGATCCATCGACTCATCTCTTCAACTTTTCACTTAATGAGATGGTCCCTACCGTGGAGGAGATGGCGGCTATCTTGGATATGCCGTTGACTGGGGTGATTGCGGTTCCTAATTGTGGCAAGGTACCGATGGAGTCTCTTAGGGACTTATTGAGTATTGGCCTTCCTGAGGCGCAGAGTTACATTCATAACCGCTATGTCGATCTCCACGCTTTGCCTAGGAGATTTAAAGGTCGGGTGACTCGCGGTCACGGTGTGGATTCCCAGTGCTGCCTCTTGGCATTGTGCTTATTTCGAAGCGTGCTTTTCATGAGCAAGTGTGGCATGGCGGACACGGAGCTCGTGGACATCGTTCTGCAAGCTAGAGGACGGGCCTTCAACATAATCCCTCTTATCTTGGGGGAGACCCTTCATGGTCTTGATGAGTTACACCGAACCGGCTCCATGACTCGGGGAAGTCCACTATTGCTGACTATTTGGCTCAGAGAACATTTCAAATTGTTGGACTCTCCAGTCGAGTATTCTCCTTATACTTTCCATAGGCGAAGACTGTTAGTGAAGGGTCTCAGCATTGAGGAGTAGGCTCATCTTTTTGCTAAAGCGGAAACTAATGATATTGCTTGGTGCCCATCCTTTTGGAAAGTGAGGAGGTTCGTAACTAATACCCTTGGATACGACAGGGTCGTCCTTACGGGTTTGAGGGATTCCTCTTTCTATTTGCTCGGAGGGTAATGCAGCAATTCGGTCAACAGCAGGACACTTTCTTGTCAGGGGGACAGTCTCGAGACATTTCTTTCATGGACTCGGAGTTCTCTACAAGCTTGGCTCGCGCTTGGGGGTAGGGCACTACTATGGATCGTTGGACCAATCTTCGTCATGATGGAGGGAGCATCTATTTGTCGGACAAGTACTTGGATTGGTTTCTCTCGGAACTCCGTCCCAATGTCGAGGGTATTGATGAGATCCGCCGCTTTCTGTTGGGGGGCCAATTTGAGCCTAGCTTGGATTTAAGGAAGAAGGAAGCTAAGGAGGATCCTTCTAATGTCAGGGCAGATGCCGTTCAGGACTTTTTGGATGGTGACTTTTACGGGAAGAGAGCAAACGGACTTCCCGGCATATTCCAAACTCTGGATAGGCCTCATGTGTTTGCGAGACTGACTCCCTCGGTATTCAGTCGTCTTGATGTTCCTCCCGGTTTCGAGGTACCTTGGTTCAAGAGGAAGAGGGATGACAAGGCGGATCGTGGTCAAGCCCCTACTAAGTTAAGGAAGAAATAGATCCTTAGGAGTATCCAGAGATTGCCATAGATAGACCAATTTTTAGATTTTTAGTATTTTATTTATTTTGTTTTGCAAGTTGGTATTCATGTTGGAAATTTTCTTATTGCTTTCTTGAAATGCATTCAATTAATAAGAAGACAAGATTTTGATTTTTTTTATTTATTGAATAGACCGGACTAAAAGGCTGCCTACGTTCTCCTTTTACATCAATTAAATAAGAAGCTCAGGTCATCGTAGTTCTTGTTTAAGAAAGAGAAAAATATGTCTGCAGACTGACATGTCTCGCACGAGACATAGGTGTCTCGTACGAGACTGTCCCCTATATATATATATATATATATATATATATATATATATATATATATATATATATATATATATATATATATATATTTTATGCACACCCTGATTTTTTCCTAGACCGCCCTTTCAGGTTTTCAATCTAGCGGGCTTCTTTTCTCGTGCTCTCTGCTCTAATTTTTGCCTAGGCCGCCCTTTCGGGTTTTCAACCTAGTGAGCTATCCTCTTTTTTTTTTTTGAAATAGGGGACGGACTCATGAGTAGTACTTCTTCAGCTTGTCCATGTTGACGGGCTTCGGCAGTTGATCTCCATCTAGGTCTGCGAGTTGTACCGCTCCTCCGGAGAATACCTTCTTGACTATGTAGGGGCCTATCCATCTTGGTCCCCACTTTCCCATAGGGTTGAATGGTCCAGGACGATGCTCACGTAGGACAAGGTCCCCTTCTTTGATGTTTCTGGACTTGACTTTCTTATTAAATGCTCGGGCCATTTGTAGACACCCCGCCTTGGACCGCTCACCCCGATTGCACACTTGATTTTGTGTTTCTCCCTCTTTTAAGTGTTTCCTGTTAGTTTCTGTTACGGGCTATATTACTGAAGGGCAGATATACATTGACAGGCAGCTTTATAACAGACAGGTGAGACTTTTAAGTACTTAGATAGCGTCAATTTCTGAAGCTATTTTATACTGTAGACAGTATATTCAAAAAAAACTTGGTCAATGATCTCTATATGTTTTCGCCTTGTTAAGATTTATATTTCAATTATAGATGGGCTGGGCCTCTTCTAGATCTAACTCATTTCTCTCTCTCATTTTTCCTGAAATGCACAGATATACCCACCAATCAATGTGCTCCCGTCCCTATCTCGTCTGATGAAGGTAAGTCAAAAGCTCCATACTCCGTATCATAAAGCAACTGATTCGAGGCTGTGATCCATATTCTGAACGCCCCCAATCGATTATCTTTCTTTGAATTGCAGAGTGCTATAGGTCCCCTTCTTTGATGTTTCTGGACTTGACTTTCTTTTTTTTTTTTCGGTGTTGTCTTAGCCTTTTCTCGTCGAGTAGGGCTAGCTGTTCATATCGACTTTGCATATCAACAAAGAATGGCTAGGGCTTTCAACAGAAAGGTGAAGCCCCGAAACATCAGTGTGGGGGATTTGGTCCTAAGACAACACCCTCCTAATGCCATGAACCCCCTTGGAAAGTGGGGACCCCGATGGATTGGTCAGTACTTAGTCAAGAAGATACTAAGCGGCGGCGCAGTCCCACTCATGGATTTAGACGGAGATCAGCTGCCAAAGGAAGTCAACCTCGACAAATTGAAGAGATTTTACGTCTAATAAACGAAGACCATAAAAAAAAAAAAAAAAAAAAAAGGCTCGCTAGGTTGAAAACCCGCAAGGGCGGCCTAGGCAAAAATTAGAGCACGTGCAGAAAAGAAGCCCGCTAGATTGAAAACCCGAAAGGGCGGTCTAGGCAAAAAAACAGGGTGCACACAAAAAAAAAAAAAAAGTGGTCTTCGTTTATTTGAACTACGGAGACCTGAGCCTCTACACTTGGAGGAACGTAGGCAACCTTCGGGTGCGGTCTAAAATATAAACAAATACCCAAATCATTCCAAATAAACGAGATGCAATTTTTATTCATTCACTAAATCATTCTTACCATTACAATGAAAATGTTGAGCTATTAAAAGACATTAAAACATTAAATCCTAACAAGTGGTCTATTTTAATTGCAATCTCTCGGAGGTACTAGGAAAAATCTAATTTTCTCTTGGCCTTTGAAGGACCACCCGAACGACCACCAATCCTACTCTTCTTAGGAGGCCTAGGGACACTGATGCGGACCGATATCTTCTACACAACCGAGCGACTCCGCGCATAAAAGTCATCCAGCGGGGTACCGAAAGGGTCGGTCAGAATGTTGTTCACATCAGCAGCAGCTTCCTTGTACCTCAAAGCACTGCTGGGCTCAAAATCCCTTCCTAGCAACTCAGCCCGAAGAGCATGTACCCAAGTAATGCCACGGTAGACGGTACCAAGAAAATGATCCAAGTAACTCTCGGGAAGAAAAATACTGCCCCGGTGCAATGGAGCAGAAACCCAACGGTCACGATCATCTCCCCAAGCCAACTGAAGCTCATTCGAGAAGTCCGGGCCCATATAAGAAACTGGACGAAGTACCCCATTCCTCGGAAAAGGAATTATTTGCTGACGACCGAACTGTCTCAAAACCCGTTCTGGCTGATAAAACGAAGAGTCCCTCAATCCGGGTAAAACCACATGCTGGAAACCGAAGGTCCATTCCACAAAAGGGCGAAGACCCCAAGGACACCACTCAACATCAGCTGTGAGACGAGAAGCAAAAAATCTCCTCCAACCCTCTTCGGTCAAATCTCTAATCAGCAACCGTCGCCTATGAACAGCAAAAGGAGAAAGGTTGCCATCCGCCGCATAAATCCTGAAATGTTCCCGAAGCCATATGGTCAAAAGCAAGGGGCTTCCTCGTCGGATCTCGCCTGTACGGTGCAACTCGTCCAAACCATGCAAGGTCTTTCCTACAATGAGCGGAACTATGCTAAATCGCTGTCCTTTCGCCTGCAACACTATCTCAGCCAACTGCGCATCCGCAGTACCCAGGGGAGTGACAAACAAAACCTCGCTAAAAAGGTAGACAGCCATGGCATTTCTCTTAAAGGATTGAACCACGACATCTTCCGAATGCAAACTAAAAACATCGGAAGCTCAGTTATGTCAACAACGGTCCCGTGCATCATCTTCCTCACCTCTCCAACAGGGAGATTCAGAATATCAACCCAAGAATCAACAACACCGCGGTGATACTTGGGGACGGCAATCCGACCGGCCAAAGGCATACCCAAAATGGCCCCAAAATCATCAACGGTCGGCACCATTTCATTAGCTGAAAAGTTGAATGTATGGCTATCACAATCCCAAAAGGCTGCAGCAGCCTTCAACAAGCCCCAATCCGGCTTCAATATCCGCAAAGTGAAGAGAATTCGAAGCCCGAAATCTTTGATGAAGGCATTTTTGGGATGGGTCTTAAAAGAATACACGAAGGTCGACAAATCCTTCTCATAACTCTTGACAACCTTGGCATCAAGACTAAAAAGGTTGGAGGCCATGGGAAAGAAGGTTATAAGCAAGATTGGGTGATAGAATGGTGTTCAAAAATGACAGAAAAGGGCTGTTGGAATCAAATTGTCGACCAGAAGATGATATTATAGCTGTTGGAGGATCTTTTGGCCAGCAAATATCAGGCCCTGAATTTCGCCTCCCAGAGGCGCGCGCCTCCCGACACCGGTCTACAAGGCGCGTGCGTCCCGTATCCAAGAGAGGAAGCGCTCGCGTCCCAGGCATAAGAAGGCTCCAGAAATAGCCCTTGTCAGTTCAAGAAGGAAGCCCAGGCACGTTCAAACGCCTTCTATCTACAGAAAAAGATCAATCCCACCAACAAGAGAAGCTCAAAACGACGACAGCAAGCACTCGGAAGGGCACACATTAATTTGGTCCGCCCTTAAGGCAGGTCTAAAAACTGAAATAGGATAGAAACTCCCATTCAAAGTAGGGCGTCATTCATCCTTCTCAAAAGATCAGTTTTTACAATTCATCCCCAGCACAAAGCATTCCGCAGTCAACTGTGCCCGCACCCCATCAAAAGTCAAAGTCAAACAGTCAAACATCAAAGTACGACTCACGACAACAACTTGGTCCGGGATGATCCACGGAATCACTGCTTCTTCATCGAACAAAATCTACATCCATCCAAAGAAAACGGTCCTCCGGGTCCTACACTTCAGCAAACGGTCCCCCGGGTCCCGCACTTTAGCAAACGGTCCTCTGGGTCCCACACTTCAGCAAACGGTCCCCCGGGTCCCGCACTTTAGCAAACGGTCCTCCGGGTCCCGCACTTCAGCAAACGGTCCCGCACTTCTTGGAGACTCCGTTTGGCTCCAAAAACAGTCACTTTTCAACTATAAAAACCCCTCCAATCCATCATTGGAGGAGGACTTGGAAAATCATCATTTTAGACCTTTCTCACTCCTTGCCTAGACCTTTCCTTTGGGATTTCTTCAACAAAAGTACTCAACCTCTTCTTCAAGGCTTTACAAGAGGTTCTCTTTTTGAAGAATACTATAGTTAAATGTTTTAAGCACTTCTCTTCTTCTTCTTCTTCTTCAATCCAATGTGCAATCACCCAAAACCATTTGGGACATGACACCAACGGTCCTTTCATTATATTGAATTGGCCTAGGAGTCATCTCCCTACATTTCAAACTCTAAAACCCCTTTTTATCATCATTTTAATAGGAAGAACACATTTATCTTAAAAAGTGAATTATGAACAAACAAGACCGACTTTGCTCGGGCGAAATGGGTGTTTAAGTACTTCCCATTTCGTAACCTAATCCCCGAACCCCTCATCCCAAAGAATCTCTGTTTTCGTAAATCAAACTTAGGCTCGTAAACATTAGGTTTTCTTACATTCCTCAAAAACGTGGGTGGCGACTCTAAAACACAATTAGACATCCTAGGTTAATTCACGCGCTCTAGCCAAGCCGTGGTCCCCCAGGGTATCTACAGTGGCGACTCTGCGGGGGGACGCTTGAGGGTTAAACTTGTGTTTCTGTTCATAATTCACTTTTCTGGGCATTCTGGAAATTGACATGGGAAGCGTGCGCCTCGGACCTTCATGGTCTAAAGCGCGCGCGTCCCGAGTCAAATTCCAGAATCGCCCGCCTTCCATGTGTTCTTCCTATTCTTCCTATCATTTCGTGCTGACAAACATTGCAGAGGTTCCATCACACAATCAGGACCAGGGCAATCCCCTGAGTCCATAAGTTTCTGATAATCTGACAGGTGAGCCCAGAAGCGGGCGCCTCCCAGTTTCTATGCGCCAGGCGCGCGCTTCCCACAACACTAGCCCGAGGCGCGCGCTTCTTGGCCAATTTCCATGGCAATAACAGGTTTCAGTGACTGGATAGAACAGTGGGGTGTGGGCACAGTTGCCTGCATCGGAACAGAATTGAACCCTTGGACTATTTAATTTTATGTTTTTATTTACCGGTCACACGGGTGATTCGGGAGTTATAATTTACGTGCTTATGTGTGTTTTTTTTTATCTTTTCTTTTCAAAAAAAAAAATATAAAAAAATTTGTCACGTGATGGACCTCACACTACGCGCACAATTCTTATCAACTGCTCACTATCGAGTCGCACAAGTCCAAACCCAAACCCGTCGAGGCCCGTCCTAGAAAGTTTCAAGCTCCACTCGACCTTGGCTCTTTCGAAGCGGTAAACCTCAGCCCGTGGCGTAGTTCATGACTACATGCCGGGGGTGACCTTTAAGCCTCATATTCAAGCCGAGCACAAACCACACAATTCTAGTTAGGGTCCAACACTCCGTGACTCAAGCCGGTTTCCATGTACCGAGATTTCCCTAAACTAATGTCTTCAAATCATACATGCCAACTTGTTGAAACGGACGCAATAAAAATCCGTCCCCAAAAGTGGTTATTTTGGACGAAAATAAAAATCCGTCCCCGCATGTATGCTTTACTACATTAATTTAGTTTAATCCCGACACATGTAGGATTCACAAACGTGATGGAATCCGATGAGTATATGGGACCGTGATATGGTCTATATACTAGTGTGACGATTCCATTATCTTCTTAGAAACCCCAAAAGGGACCCATTCCCTCCGACTTATAAAAAAAAAGAGTCTTTTTCTTATGTGGTTCGAGTCGTGTGCCCAACTGTGTGTTCTCAACCTCTTCATGGACCGAAAGTGTGAACCAAGACAGACAAGGGCTACTTCTCCAATTATAGGTCCGATTGGTACTCTCCGCATCTACAGAGATTCATCCAACAGGCTTGTCCGTGAACCGATCATTCCAACAGCTTCTACATCATCAATGGCCGGCGACTCCAACACCAACAACGCCATGACTCTCGAACAGCTTTCTGCCATGGTTCAAACACTCCAACAACAAGTCACCACTCTCAACCAAGAGGCTCAAACCAAAGAAGCCTTGTGGCAAGCTCATGTCGACAGTCAAAGGGAGGCCCACGAGGCTGAGGTTGACCAACTGAAAGCCAAGCTCCTCAAGCTCTCGAAGAACAAGGGGGTTAATGACAATGAGGAATCCGAGTGGACCGAGGGTTTGTTTGAAAGCCCATATGTCAGCGCCCGCACCAAAAAAGTGGGGAAACCAAGCACCGACAACAGCGATCCCAAAATGGTCGATTCCATCATGGCCTACATTGACCAGAAATTTGACGGCCTCAACATAGGAAAAGGTTCCAACACAAGCCTTTATCAGTCATCCATCCTCATGAGCACGATGTCCGCTCTTCCCGAAAAATTCAAGATGCCCGACATTAGCAAGTTTAAGGGAAACTCATGCCCGATGGCTCACATCGAGACTTACATTTGGGATATGGTTCCGAAGAAGGTCTCCCCAAAAGTTATGGCTTAATGCTTTCCTCTCACCCTCGAGGGGGTGGCCAAGGATTGGTATGCAACTCTCCCGCTCACTGTCCGTCTTGATTGGGATGCCTCTATGCTTGCCTTCAAGAATCAATATCAAGGCAACACCACTCACCGGCCCACAAGGAAAGAGCTTGAGAACACCACTCAAAGAGACAACGAGTCCTTCATTGACTTCACAAGGAGATGGAATGACAAGCTCTCTGAAATTGTTGAGAGGCCGAACACAAAAGAGCAAATGGACATCTTTCTCAAATGTCTCAAGATTGATCTCCGCACCCACCTAAGTGGGGCTTGCTACTCTGACTTCTCCCAAATGTATGAGGCGGGGGTACGCACGGATGACTTGCTCAAGGAGATTAAAAAGGCCACTCCTACCTACCGATACAAGGCCGCCTCTAGTTCAAACAAATAGGCTTATGTCAATGCCGTTACTACTGACAGGGGGAATTACAAGAAGTTTCCTCCACCACAAGGCAAGCGGTTCCAAAACGACCGCGTCTACACTCCTCTCAACGGCATGACCATCACCGAGGCCTATGAAGTTCTAAAGGCCAAGGGACAAATCACCCCTCTTCAAGGGTACAAGCAACCACAACCGCTCCGTGCCAATCATGCTCACCACAAATGGTGTGACTACCATCAATGCACCGGCCACCTCACCGAGGATTGCTTCTCCATCCGCAACACCATCCAAGACCTCATAGACAAGAAGGAATTCATAATCCCTAATGAGGGTGGTGTCAATGTAATATAGGTAGGAAAGTTTGAAGGAACCACTCATTCGATCCCAAATGTGAATGAGGGCTCCGATGATATGAATAAACTTGATAATTCTTGTTATGTTGTGACTTATGACGAGATTATGAGGGAAGTCTTAGAGAATAGGAAGAAGAAGCTACAAGGGACCGTGAACGTGCTCACTCGCAGTGGCTGAGTAACAACGAGCACAATCCCTCCCAATACTGCAGCAACCAGCACCTCTTCTCAAAGATCGCAAGCACGCGACATACCCGAAGATCCTTTGTTAACACAGCTCAAGAAGACGCAAGCCAACATATCCATCTGGGACCTTATTGCATCATCAAAGAAACACCGAGACCTCGTCATCAAGAACTTAGATGATACATCAGTCTCTCCCGACACGACACCCGAGGACCTCACAGCAATGATAGGTCACATTCACTTCGGCAATGTCATCACTTTTGCCGACATGGACCTCCCGCCATTTGGGTCCGAACACAATGAATCCATCTACCTCAAAGTAAGGGCAAGGGGGAGACCCATCTTAAGGGTCCTAGTAGACGGTGGCTCTGCACTCAACTTAATGCCTAGCCGAGTCATGGGCATACTGGGGCTCAAAAGCTCCGATTTACAACCCTCCGCACAAGTCATTAGAGGGTACGACAGCAATGCCCGAACAGTCATGGGAATGCTAGAAGTTGATATCAAATTTGGAAGCATGATCATGTCCGTCCCATTCCAAGTACTTGATGTCCCCGCTTCATTCAACTTACTTCTGGGCCGACCTTGTGTCACGACCCGAAATATAGGCTCTATTTTATTAGTAATTAAATGCTTTTATTTAATTATTTGCTTATTTATTTATTTAAATTATTAATTATTTAAATATTTTGTGTGCATTTTATGTGTTATAATAATTATGTCTAGCATTATAGTTGGGTCATTTGGGTTAGTGTAGTGTTGTTGGGTCTTAGTTGTTAGTGGGGAGTGTTGAGTTGGGTAGTATTGAGGAGGGGGTCTTTGTGTAAGTTTTTGAATCCTACTCCTACCCTCTCCCTACACCTCCTTCTCCCTCACCCTACTCCACCCCATTTTTCCCAGCACTCTCTCCCTCTCTCATTGGCAAAAAGGTGAGTTCTTCTTCTCTTTTCCTTATCTCTTCTTTTTCTCCATCTTCCTCTCATTATTATTCATTCCTTAAAACGTGAACCATGTTTAGATCGTCGATAGGATCGTAGGAAGCCAAAAAGAATCGAAATCCATCAACTTTGAGAATTTGCAGGTAAGTTGCTTTTCCCCCATTTTAATGCTAAAATGTTCATATCATGCTTAGATATTGTTTGATGTGTTCCATTTGAAGTTTGGATGAGTTTTGAATTTGTTTGGAATTTATTTGGGTTTTTGATCAAAAATGGTGAAATCTTGATTGTTGGTTTGATTCTTGATTTCGGTTGTTAAATGTTGTTTTAGGAGTCTTTTTAGACTTATAAGTTGTTTTGGCACTTTAGTATATGAGTTGGAATGTTGGATTTTGGGTTGATTGTGTTTTGGGTTTGAAAATGGAAGAACCCATGTTGTTCTTCCCGATTTCTGGAAATCCAGAGCATTGTGCGACCGCACAAAACTTCCTGGGCGGCCGCGCATCTTTCTGAAAGCTTTTGTTCTTACTTTGAGACTTTTTGGGCGACCGCACAACCCACTTTGGGCGGCCGCACAGTCCTCTGAAAATTTACATTTGTTAAAGTTGTGTGAATGAAGGTTGCGTTTTGGTCTAAGTCTTGGGTGTCCTCCTAGTTGACCCTAGTGAACTTTGTTGTACACTTTAGTGAGAGAATTGGGTCCTTTGTGATCAAGTTGTGTTTGAAATTCATTAATGGTGAATTGGGATTTTGAAGCACCTTTATTGTGCATTGTTTGTTCATTTCATCTTCTTGGTGATTAATTGGCATGATTCCCTACTTTGGAATCCTTTGTTGTTTATCGTGCTAGTATTTTATTACTTAGCCTTTACGTGAAAGTCCAGCTGGTATTTTGTGTGTGTTTGGGCGATGGGAAAGATTATAATGGCAAAGCCAAGTCCATTATAATGTTGACCATTGTTTTGCCCCCTTCTTTACCCCTTCTCCAGATTGGCCTTGGAAAGGATAAGTCAGCGTTCCTTTGTGAATGTATCTGGCTAGCGGGTATGACTTTGTGTCATGATCCTTGTCCCTTGTGACACTGTTATGGTTATTGGTTCCGGTACCGGGTTTTCTCTTCGGCTTTCATGCTATTATGAAGATGATGATTGTTGATTATTGAAGCTGCGCAGCGATCCTTTATTTGGATGTTCCGGTTTGGAAAACCTTGGCTATATCCTTTGTTATGTGTTTATTTCCGCTGCTATCTGTTATATGATAATTGCTATGTGCTATGTGATATTTATTATTGCTTATTGTATATTGCATCATAGCATGTCATGTAGTTGCATTAGTAACTTATTGAGATTTATCTCACCCCTTTCCTTTTATCTTTGTTTTTCCTTAACCCCCCCCCCCAGGTGCTAAGGATTAGTCTCGCTGATCACGAGAAAGAGGACGTCGAGTGTGGATCCCTTCTTTTGGGGAAAGTTGTATAGGTTGGTTTACATTATATAAATGTGTAACCTTTTGGGATATTTGTACCAAACATTGACGTCATTAGGATTTATGTATTTGTATTTTGTTAAGCATAAACTTGTGGAAGTTTATGACAATTGTAATTGGTTTTTATTAAACTTGGTTTTGTAAAACTTTGGATTACCACCTTTTGGTATTAAATGGAATTTTTAACCTTGGTATTTCATAGATTTGGTTTTAGAGTCGACGTCCAGCTCGCGGTCCCGGGGCCCGCGGGGTCCGGGGTCGCGACACCTTGGATCCACAGTTCTAATGCGGTACCTTCCACTCTCCATCAGTGTGTCAAAATCAGAAATGGGGACGAGATAGTCACTAGCATGGCCGAGAATATCACCGTCCACAAAAATGGGGGACAACCCGTTCACCAAGTCCAACACGGGATAGAAGATGCCACTCTCTCCGGCGTCAACACCATCGACAAAGAAGGGCGAAACAAACAATGGGCCCCCGGCAATCCTAAAGTCCTCCGCATGATGAGGAACATGAATCACTTCCCCGGTCTTGGCCTAAGGAAGTATCAACAAGGGATATTACACCCCGTGGAAGTTCCTTTTTTCAAGAACAAGTTTGGTCTGGGATACGAGCCTACCAAGGATGACTTGAAGTAGGAGCAAGCAGTCAAGAATCAAAGGACCCAAGCTCGCAAAGAAGGTCGACAATATGAAGTCCCTGACTTGAGACCTTACCGCAACACACTAAACGGTTATTTTGTTCGCCAAGGGGAAGATGTTCCGTACATGATCTGTAACGACCCCAAAAATCCGTTTTATTTATTTTATATTTATTTCATATTTTTGAGAATTTTAATTTAAAATTATATGTGCATTTTATGTGTTGCATCATATTATATGAATTGCACATCTTATTTGATTATTTGAGCTAGATAAAGTGTTAGTTAAATTGTTAGTAGTAATAATTATTTTGGGAGTTAAGTGGAGTTAGTGGGATTTCATGGGGGCTTTAGTGGAATAGGTTGTTAAAAGGTTAAGTAAAATAAGTAATCTAGTGAGGGATCTTAGGGGAAATAGGGGAATCAACCTTGGCGACTAATCTCCCTCCCCTTCCCCTGCGTGTCCACACTCCTCACTCACACACTTTCCTTTCCAAAAATTTCCTCCATTGATGAAAGGAAGAAGCTAGGTAAGATTTGGTCTTCTTCATTTTATTTCTTTTTATTTATTACTCTATTTTCAAATCTAATTATATATAAATGTTCAGGGAGTTGAATAGAACATTTCTACCGATCAATATAATTTTCTTGACTCGTTTCCGAAAAATAGGTAAGTTACTAATCCCCCCTTTAAATGTTAAAATGGTCATATGTATGCTATATATGCTTTATATGTTATAAAATAATGTTTTTGGTATACTTTTAAATACTTGTAATTTTGGGACGGAGGGAGTAGTAATAACTTTTATATATACTTGTAAATTTGGGACGGAGGGAGTAGTAATAACTTTTATTATACTTGTAAATTTGGGACGGAGGGAGTAGTAATAACTTTTATTATTATGGGTATATGCTAGATGAGGTTGGTATGGTAGTGTTGTGAAGTTATAATGATGTTGTTGTGCTTTAGGATTGGGTAACAACTTGGTAATCAAAGTGAACTTTGTTAGATTTTTCCTGGGAATTGGCCATTCTGCAGTGGAGCGGCCGAGTCAGTAAATTAGAGCGGCCGATCCCCTTATTGTCGAATGTTGAGTTCTAGGAGAGCGGCCGATCAAAGTAAAGGACTCGACCGATCCGCTCGGCCGAGTCAAGTAAGTAGAGCGGCCGAGCAGTCTGAGTTTTAACAACTTGTTTGTTTTTTGTTAAGTATTGGGATAGGTCATAGGCGATGTCCTAGGATGCTTAGATAATTGTTATGAGGTATCAAAATGATAGAATTGGTCCTTTGTGATCGGGTTTGACTTAATGTGATTGTGTAGATGGATTGTGTGGTGACTTAATGTCAAGATTGTGCACATTATTGTGAAAACGTGTTTACTTCTCTATGATGAGCTTGTGTGGTTTCCTTCTATGGAATCATGCCCTGGTTGTTGTTTTAGAAAGTATTTATTACTGTGCTCTTTGTTGAAAGTCCAGCTGGTTTTGTGTGTTATCGAGTGGAGGTGGAAAGCATTATAGTGGCACACTAGCCAAGTTCACTATAAGGCTTTTCCACTGGTCCTATTTCCCAGGTTTGGGATGTTATCGAGTGGAGGTGGAAGGCATTGTAGTGGCATCAGTTAAGTGCACTATAAGGCTTTTCCACTGGACCTATTTCCTCAGTCCAGATTGGCCTTGGATGGGATGAACTCACTCCCTCGCGTGAGCATTTAGGGGTATGACTTTGTGTCATTTTCTCCCACTATTGTTGTTGTTATGTTATATGGTTCCGGAACCTGTTTCAGCTATTGATGCTGCCCGTTGTTACTTTGGCTCTGTTGGATATGGTTTGGTTTTCGGGATCCCGGCTTCAGCTATTTATGCTGCTCAGATGGTTTCAGACAGATGGTCTTCTCAGATGGTTATTCAGATGGTTTTCTCAGATGGTTTTCTCTGATGATCATGTTATTTCGGTAAACCTTGGCTTGGTATCCTAGTAGGAGTGTTTACTCCTACACTATGTGTTGTATGATGAGTTGGTCGTTATTTCCAACCGGTATGGGACGGTTGGCGATAGGGAGCCTCTCATATTATGTGCTATATGCTATATGATCATTTGTGAAATTGTTCCTTTATGTTTATCATATAAGCATGTAATGTAGTTGCATTTTAGTAACTTACTGAGATTTATTCTCACCCCTTATTTGTTTACCGTTTTAGATAAGGAGCTCAGGGGATAGTTCACACACAGGGAGGACGTCGGGAAGAGGATCTTTGGTAAGACTTTTGGGAAGTGGTGTGTATGTTAAAGGATACATTATGTAAATGTAACACCTTTCGGGTAGTGTACCCATGACTTAGTTTTGTATCATCTCTTTTAGTAGATGTCGGTGTTGTATATTTGTAAGTAAAGTTGTGGCCAAGTGGCTCAGTACTCGTTGTGAAAGTTGGTTTGTTTTATGACTTCAAATCAAGTTTCAAGTAATTGTGTTGGTCGTGTGATCCTTTTTATGAAAGTATATTTCGAAAAATTTCCTTTAAATTGTTTTATGACGTCTTCCGTGCGTGTCCGGACGTGGGGCCAAGTAGGACCACGGGTCGGGGCGCGACAGTTGGTATCAGAGCTAGGTTGTAGATGGTCTAGAATGACTAAGTGACCTAGGAGGGTAGTTGAGTATGGAGTGAGTAACGTTGAGTGTTTTATGCAGGTACTCAGTAAAAATGGTTGGAACTGAGGGTGAACAGTCGGGTACCGCCGGCCAGGGTAATGTAAGAGAAGAAGCTCGAGCTATGTTTCAAGGAATGTTCGAGGCAGCTATGAAAACTATACATGATCAGAGGCAAGGAGGAGAACATGCACCTTCGAGGTATGGTCTGGAACAGTTTTTAAAGATGAAACCAACCGGCTATAATGGAGAACCGGATGTGACCAAGGTTGAGAGGTGGATTGAATCGATGGAAAAAATATTTGATGTTCTCAGATGTACTGATGAAGAACAAGTCAGGTTTGCTACTTATAAGTTGAATGGAGCTGCTGAGCACTGGTGGAAAAGTTTGAAAATTAACTGGGATGAGAATCATATACCATATACTTGGGAGAACTTTCTGAACAAATTTAAGGAACATTTCATTCCTCGGGTAGATCAAGACAAGAAGGAAATGGAGTTTCTTAACTTGGAGCAGAATATTATGTCTGTGGCTCAGTATACATCCAAATTCACGGAGTTATCCAGGTACTGTACCCACTTAGTGGCAACTGAGGAGAGGAAGGCTATGCGATTTGTAAAGGGATTGAGAACTACGATTAGAACTCAACTAGTATCCCACAAGTTGCAATATTTTCAAGATGCAGTTGATCGAGCCTACCAGGTGGAGAATGATATTGAGGAACACAAGAAGAAAATGGAATTGTTAGGTGCAGGGAGGCAAGGTAGGCAACAACAACAACGTGAGGATAATAAAGGGAATCAAGGTGGATCTTCACAATCAAAAGGGTCTTCTCAAGGACATACAGGTAATAGAAATCAGGGTAACACTTTAGGGTATCAAAATAAGAAGGTTTGTAACTATTGTCAAAAAGAAGGGCATTCTGAAGAGAAATGTTGGAAGAAACAAGGTAGATGTATGAATTGCGGTCAGTTGGGTCATTTCCAGAGGCATTGTCCCAGGTTCACTAATCAGTCTTTGGGAAGAGTAGTTGGGTCTTCACAGGGCCAGAAGAGGGATTCTTCAGGAAGGCCTAAGGTTCATGGTCGTGTCTTTGCCATTACTCAACAGCAAATTTCAGATCCTTCTAATGTGACTGAAGGTATAATTTCTATGTCTAGTCTGAGAGCACATACACTTATAGACCCTGGCTCTTCGCATACTTGTGTGTTTGTGCATTTTGTCTCTTGATTACATGTGTCTTCTGAGTCTTTACCTTATGTGATTAGATGTGTCTTCTTTAAGGGGGAGTGTTTGACGACCGATAAAGTGTCGTGTACTTGTGATGTGCGTATTCATGAGCATGTTTTACTTGCCGGTTTAGTGATGTTGCCATCACAAGATTTTGATGTTATTGTGGTGGAGTTTTACATATGTGTGTGTTTAGCATTCATGCTTTTTATGCATCAAAACTTGTAAATTGTTGTCACGAGTGCCTGGTAGTTGGTTTATGGAGTTAGTAGTGAAATATTTGCATTTAAATTAGAAGATATCCTTTCCTTGTGAGATTTTAAGTGTATTTCCCCTTGAGTGGTACTTGTTTCTTGAGGAGAACCTTGGGTTATTTTGAGTGGTTGAGATTGGTATATTATTAGAGATTCATTGATGGATTCTCAGGTAGTTGCCATGTTAACTATTCGGCATAGAAAGATACTTTCTCGATGGATTGGTAAGAGTGGAACGAGTTTAATTGTTGCGAGTTAATTATTGAAGCGAGAGCTGATGACAACTTCAGTATTGGTATTGCTTAATGGATTTGACTAGTATTATCGTTATCTAGAGGATATGATCTGTGTTATTATTTTCTAGTGGATATGTCGAGTTTTACCATTATAGTGGATTTAATAATTCATTATTCATTGAGATGCCTTAAAGAGTGATTGAGATGTTTATTGCTTCAGAATGGAACGGTAACAATGTGTGCTTTGAGAAGATTGATTCTTTATGAACAAAAATTATCCTACCCATAAATTGAGATTTATTGCGATTATACATCCATTGCATTAGTGAATGACTTTGATGGAGTTATATTTGAAGTGTTTACTATGTTATATCATCGGAGAAAGGTAATGTGTTAGAGGATATCTTGACTTACAGTTCATGTTTGATAAAACTAACTGGAGAATGTTAGAGGAATTAACATTTTGAAATCTTTGTGAGTTGAGATATGGGGTGATTTTGCGATTGTGAAAACTTTAAGTTCTACTTTATTGAAGGATTTCAACTATAGAGAATTTCTAGTGAAATGAAGGAGGATAGACAACCCGATTTTGTGCGTTGCTAGTGATGGAACTTTAACTTTTGTGGTAGAGTATGTGGTCAACACTTAGTGGAACCAACATGTATAACGGAATTCAACTATAGATACTTAAAGAGATACACAAGACCAATTTAATTATGAACCCAAGTAAATGTAGAGTATTGAGATAAATTTGAAGAGTTACCTTTGATTTGTTGACCCGCGAAATTCTAAGCATTCAACTAAGTCCTTGAGCTGCGAATAATCTGGAAGTAGAATATCAGTGATCAGTTAGTTTGTGAGAAGCCTTGAGATTTCTGAGTGGATATGAATTTATTGCGAAAAGTTTCATTGAAGGGGCTGCACTGAATAGATGGAATAAATGATGTTGACTGATAGCGGATTGGTGACCAAGTTTTCTCACCTTTTCTATTTTGAGAGTATAAATATTAATTCCAGTTGTTATTTATTTGTTCAGAAGATAGTTCGATTTTATGGGATGTCTGCGAGCATGGTATTAAATATGGGTTCCTCATTTACATCTTGATTTTGGCAAGCATTTCAGAAGGTCTTGGGTTCAGGATTGAGACTTAGTATGGCTTTTCATCCTCAGACAGAGGGTCAGTTAGAAATAACCATTCAGATTCTTGAAGACATGTTGAGAACTTGTTCAGTTGATTCTAAAAATTCGAGGGATATACTTTTACTTCTCGTGGAGTTTGTTTAATATATCAGTTCTTTTGAGATTTTGGGAAGAGTTAGCAATTGAGTTTATCGTCTTGTGTTACTTCTTTCTTTTGACGATGTTTGCAATGTATTCTATGTTTCTATGCTCCGAGGGATGTTTGTGATTATTCTCTTGTATGTTTAAAGTTTTAGAGGATATTGAACTCAGTGTGAAGCTTCGGGATTGGAATGAAAGTAAGTATCTTTGGTTATTCGAGAATGGAGGTAAGCAATCCTAAAAATTCGGGTCGAAATTTCTTTAAGGGGGAGTGAGTGTAACGACCCCAAAAATCCGTTTTATTTATTTTATATTTATTTCATATTTTTGAGAATTTTAATTTAAAATTATATGTGCATTTTATGTGTTGCATCATATTATATGAATTGCACATCTTATTTGATTATTTGAGCTAGATAAAGTGTTAGTTAAATTGTTAGTAGTAATAATTATTTTGGGAGTTAAGTGGAGTTAGTGGGATTTCATGGGGGCTTTAGTGGAATAGGTTGTTAAAAGGTTAAGTAAAATAAGTAATCTAGTGAGGGATCTTAGGGGAAATAGGGGAATCAACCTTGGTGACTAATCTCCCTCCCCTTCCCCTGCGTGTCCACACTCCTCACTCACACACTTTCCTTTTCCAAAAATTTCCTCCATTGATGAAAGGAAGAAGCTAGGTAAGATTTGGTCTTCTTCATTTTATTTCTTTTTATTTATTACTCTATTTTCAAATCTAATTATATATAAATGTTCAGGGAGTTGAATAGAACATTTCTACCGATCAATATAATTTTCTTGACTCGTTTCCGAAAAATAGGTAAGTTACTAATCCCCCCTTTAAATGTTAAAATGGCCATAAGTATGCTATATATGCTTTATATGTTATAAAATAATGTTTTTGGTATACTTTTAAATACTTGTAACTTTGGGACGGAGGGAGTAGTAATAACTTTTATATATACTTGTAAATTTGGGACGGAGGGAGTAGTAATAACTTTTATTATACTTGTAAATTTGGGACGGAGGGAGTAGTAATAACTTTTATTATACTTGTAAATTTGGGACGGAGGGAGTAGTAATAACTTTTATTATTATGGGTATATGCTAGATGAGGTTGGTATGGTAGTGTTGTGAAGTTATAATGATGTTGTTGTGCTTTAGGATTGGGTAACAACTTGGTAATCAAAGTGAACTTTGTTAGATTTTTCCTGGGAATTGGCCATTCTGCAGTGGAGCGGCCGAGTCAGTAAATTAGAGCGGCCGATCCCCTTATTGTCGAATGTTGAGTTCTAGGAGAGCGGCCGATCAAAGTAAAGGACTCGACCGATCCGCTCGGCCGAGTCAAGTAAGTAGAGCGGCCGAGCAGTCTGAGTTTTAACAACTTGTTTGTCTTTTGTTAAGTATTGGGATAGGTCATAGGCGATGTCCTAGGATGCCTAGATAATTGTTATGAGGTATCAAAATGATAGAATTGGTCCTTTGTGATCGGGTTTGACTTAATGTGATTGTGTAGATGGATTGTGTGGTGACTTAATGTCAAGATTGTGCACATTATTGTGAAAACGTGTTTACTTCTCTATGATGAGCTTGTGTGGTTTCCTTCTATGGAATCATGCCCTGGTTGTTGTTTTAGAAAGTATTTATTACTGTGCTCTTTGTTGAAAGTCCAGCTGGTTTTGTGTGTTATCGAGTGGAGGTGGAAAGCATTATAGTGGCACACTAGCCAAGTTCACTATAAGGCTTTTCCACTGGTCCTATTTCCCAGGTTTGGGATGTTATCGAGTGGAGGTGGAAGGCATTGTAGTGGCATCAGTTAAGTGCACTATAAGGCTTTTCCACTGGACCTATTTCCTCAGTCCAGATTGGCCTTGGATGGGATGAACTCGCTCCCTCGCGTGAGCATTTAGGGGTATGACTTTGTGTCATTTTCTCCCACTATTGTTGTTGTTATGTTATATGGTTCCGGAACCTGTTTCAGCTATTGATGCTTCCCGTTGTTACTTTGGCTCTGTTGGATATGGTTTGGTTTTCGGGATCCCGGCTTCAGCTATTTATGCTGCTCAGATGGTTTCAGACAGATGGTCTTCTCAGATGGTTATTCAGATGGTTTTCTCAGATGGTTTTCTCTGATGATCATGTTATTTCGGTAAACCTTGGCTTGGTATCCTCGTATGAGTGTTTACTCCTACACTATGTGTTGTATGATGAGTTGGTCGTTATTTCCAACCGGTATGGGACGGTTGGCGATAGGGAGCCTCTCATATTATGTGCTATATGCTATATGATCATTTGTGAAATTGTTCCTGTATGTTTATCATATAAGCATGTAATGTAGTTGCATTTTAGTAACTTACTGAGATTTATTCTCACCCCTTATTTGTTTACCGTTTTAGATAAGGAGCCCAAGGGATAGTTCACACACAGGGAGGACGTCGGGAAGAGGATCTTTGGTAAGACTTTTGGGAAGTGGTGTGTATGTTAAAGGATACATTATGTAAATGTAACACCTTTTGGGTAGTGTACCCGTGACTTAGTTTTGTATCATCTCTTTTAGTAGATGTCGGTGTTGTATATTTGTAAGTAAAGTTGTGGCCAAGTGGCTCAGTACTCGTTGTGAAAGTTGGTTTGTTTTATGACTTCAAATCAAGTTTCAAGTAATTGTGTTGGTCGTGTGATCCTTTTTATGAAAGTATATTTCGAAAAATTTCCTTTAAATTGTTTTATGACGTCTTCCGTGCGTGTCCCGGACGTGGGGCCAAGTAGGACCACGGGTCGGGGCGCGACATGATCTTTCCCGAACCGTGGGTTAATGATAAGGGCGTCAGAAAGCCCGGTCTCGAGATCTTCACCGATTGTGAAATACCGGCACAAGAAAGAGAACCTACTCCAACGTCACCCCGAGAGTGGTGGGGCAAGAAAGTGACTATAGAATCTGAGGTAGAGATTACCGTGGGGGAAGAACTGTCCGATCTAGCCTCCATGTTCGAAGAATTGGCCATCATGGACGATTGTCAAGTCAACGCCATCTACGACACCGTCGTCAGAAAGGAAACCATCAGTGAGATCCCACCAAGATCCGATCCAATCAACAACTGGTATTCAACGAAGGGGCCCATAGTATCCGAGGATTTCTTGATCCGAGAAATAGGTTGCATACCCCGCACATCAACAAAGGAAGAGCGGCTCACACTTACTTTCGAGTCCGAGAGTGTTTCTAATAGCCTCACCCAAGAGGATATGGAGGCCATAGCCGAGCGTGTGTTTCCTTTCTTTGCTAATGAAAAATTCGATATTTCTGAGTACCCCGAGATTGCAAACATCATAAATGATGAATTAACTAATAACGAACTTAATGAACAAGTTAATAACGATTGAAATTATGATGAAATAGACCAAGAAAACATAACATACCTAAATGAACTAGCTCAACAGGTTCGTTGTCGTGGTGAAAATGGTCCAGGGGCTGATGAGGAATTGCATGTTGTTAATCTGGGTACCGACGAAGAGCCGAAAGAAACGAAGATTGGCAGCTTCTTCAAGGGGGAAGACAAGGACAGATTGACTGCACTGCTCAGAGAATTTGTGGATGTATTCGCATGGTCATACAAAGATATGCCGGGTTTGGACAGAAAGGTCGCGGAGCACAGAATTCCGATCAGAGAGGACGCCAAGCCAGTAAAGCAGAAGCTCAAAAAGATCAAGCCAGAATGGTCTCTACAAGTCAAAGAAGAGATTGAAAAGCTCCTCAGTGTGGGTTTCATCAAAGTCATTGAGTATCCGACTTGGCTAGCCAACATTGTGACAGTCAGAAAGGCAAACGGCAAGGTTCGAGTTTGTGTGGACTTCCAGGATTTGAACAAAGCTTCCCCGAAAGATGATTTTCCACTACCAAACATCGACATTCTCGTCGATTCAACTGCCACCTATGAAGTCCGCTCATTTGTGGACGGTTTTGCCGGTTACAATCAGATTCTCATGTCTGAAGAGGATCAACACAAAACAGCTTTCACAACTCCGTGGGGGACCTTCTGCTACACAGTCATGCCGTTCGGACTAAGGAACGCTGGGGCTACCTACCAGAGGGCTGTTACGGATCTATTCCACGACATGATTCATAAAGAGATTGAGGTCTATGTAGACGACATGATAATCCATTCAAAGGGAACCAATGGTCAACATTTGATCGATCTTCGCAAAATCTTTGAAAGGCTTCAACAACACAACATGAGACTCAATCCCGCAAAGTGCAATTTTGGGGTCATCAGAGGAAAGGTTCTTGGTTACATGGTCACTGAGAGAGGAATTGAAGCTGATCCCTCCAAGATCAAGGCAATCATTGACATGCCTCCCCCAAGGACGCAGAAAGAAATCAAAGGTTTTATGGGCAGACTTCAATACATCAGTCGGTTTGTGCACCAACTCACTTCCATGTGTGAGCCAATCTTCAAGCTACTCAAAAAGAATGTGGCTCTAGAA
Source organism: Campanula takesimana (assembly GCA_026119855.1). Classification (NCBI taxonomy): domain Eukaryota; kingdom Viridiplantae; phylum Streptophyta; class Magnoliopsida; order Asterales; family Campanulaceae; genus Campanula; species Campanula takesimana. The sequence goes on along the minus strand of JAOWBW010000038.1, from coordinate 608,692 downwards.
TGGACCGATACGTGCCAAGAAGCCTTCGACCAAGTGAAGCATTACTTGACATGCCCTCTAGTTTTGGTTCCACCACATGAAGAGAAGCCTCTCTTGCTCTATCTCACTGTCAATGATGAAGCCCTAGGGGCTATGTTAGCATAAGAACAGCGAGACTCCACAAAAGAGAATGCCATCTACTTTGTCAGCCGACGGTTTCAAGGAGCTGAAAAGAACTACTCTGTCTTAGAGAAGTCTTGTGCTGCATTGGTTTGGGTTACTCAAAAGCTCAAGCATTACATGGAGGCCTTCCCAATCAAGTTGGTAGCAAAAGTGGTCCCGCTCCGCTACATCTTCGAGAAGCCTTTCATGTCAACAAGAATAGCCAAATGGTATTTCATGCTCGCCGGCTACGATATCACTTACGTCACACTCAAATCCATCAGGGGGAAAGTATTCAGTGATCAGCTTGCTGAATTTCCGTGTGACGAAGTGAAGATATACAGTTCCCCGACGAGCATTTAATTTGCGCTACAACAGAGGAAAATAAGTGGCAACTTTTTTTCGATGGCGCAGCCAATAAGCATGGATATGGCATAGGGATGTTACTCGTTGATCCAAAGGACATGTATACTCCAATTGCCATCCGCCTTGAATTTGAAGCCACTAACAACACCGCTGAGTACGAAGCTTGCATAGCGGGGCTCGAAGCAGCCCTCGAGAGAAATGTCACAAGTTTAGAAGTATTCGGTGATTCCTTGCTCATCATCAATCAGACATCTGGAAAATGGAAGATTCAAGACTCGACCCTGCAACGGTATGGTCAACATCTCGAGGAGTTGGTTGAACAATTTCAAGAAATCACCTTCAATTACCTGCCAAGGGACAAGAACCGTTTCGCTGATGCACTAGCCACCATCGCTTCACTGGTCGAAATTCCTGAGGGTAAAATGGTGAAGCCCTTCAAAATTTCCCGACGAAACAGTCCGGCATACTGCATGAGTATCGAGATCAACGAGGTCCAAGCAAACTCCCCATGGTATACAGATATCATGAATTTCCTCCCTATCCCGAGAACAGCAATAAGAAATCTCAAATGGCATTGCAAAGATTAGCCTCCCGATATGTACTGATTGGGGATAGAGTCTACAAAAAGCACCACGAAGGGATCAATCTCCTATGCGCAAATGAGACCGAATCTCAAGAAATAATGCATGAGATCCACGAAGGTGAATGCGGGCCTCATATGAACGGGTTTATGTTGACCAAGAAGATACTCCGCATGGGTTATTATTTGAGTACCATGGAAAAGGACTGCATCGAGAAAGTCAAGAGGTGCGCCAAATGCCAATTCCATGCCAATCTACAGCACGCTCCACCCTCACAACTTTACAATATGACTACGCCTTGGCCTTTCTCTTGTTGGGGCATAGACATCATCGGTAAAGTTTACCCTACTGGAAGCAACGGACAATCTTTCGTCCTAGTAGCCGTGGACTATTTTACAAAATGGGTCGAAGCACAGGCTTACCGAGTTCTCAACGCCAAGAAAGTGGCCGAATTCGTGAAAACCCACATCATGTGCCGATACGGTGTTCCTCATGAGATCATCTCAGACAATGGCTCTCACTTCGAGAAAGAGATGGACACACTCCTGGTAGAATACAAGATTACTAAGCACAAGTCATCTCCATACTGCCCTCAAGCAAACGGCGCGGTCGAAGCAGCTAATAAGACAATCGAGACCATTGTGAAGAAAATGGCCTCCACTGGAAGGGATTGGCCCGAAAAGCTACCTCTAGCGTTGTGGGGCTACCGCACATCGATACGGACAGCGACTGGAGAAACTCCTTATGCACTGGTATATGGTTCCGAAGCTGTGCTACCAATAGAACTCGAAGTTCCATCCCTACGGGTCCTCCTCGAGAACCAAGTCAACGAAGTCTACTGGATGCAAAGTCGATATGAACAGCTAGCCCTACTCAACGAGAAAAGGCTAAGGGCAATCCAACGTACGAGGGCCTATCAAAAAAGAATGGCTAGGGCTTTCAACAGAAAGGTGAAGCCCCGAAACATCAGTGTGGGGGATTTGGTCCTAAGACAACACCCTCCTAATGCCATGAACCCCCTTGGAAAGTGGGGACCCCGATGGATTGGTCCGTACGTAGTCAAGAAGATACTAAGCAACGGCGCAGTCCGACTCATGGATTTAGACGGAGATCAGCTGCCAAAGGAAGTCAACCTCGACAAATTGAAGAGATTTTACGTCTAATAAACGAAGACCATAAAAAAAATGAAAAGAAAAAGGCTCGCTAGGTTGAAAACCCGCAAGGGCGGCCTAGGCAAAAATTAGAGCACGTGCAGAAAAGAAGCCCGCTAGATTGAAAACCCGAAAGGGCGGTCTAGGCAAAAAACAGGGTGCACACAAAAAAAAAAAAGTGGTCTTCGTTTATTTGAACTACGGAGACCTGAGCCTCTACACTTGGAGGAACGTAGGCAACCTTCGGGTGCGGTCTAAAATATAAACAAATACCCAAATCATTCCAAATAAACGAGATGCAATTTTTATTCATTCACTAAATCATTCTTACCATTACAATGAAAATGTTGAGCTATTAAAAGACATTAAAACATTAAATCCTAACAAGTGGTCTATTTTAATTGCAATCTCTCTGGGGTACTAGGAAAAATCTAATTTTCTCTTGGCCTTTGAAGGACCACCCGAATGACCACCAATCCTACTCTTCTTAGGAGGCCTAGGGACACTGATGCGGACCGATATCTTCTGCGCAACCGAGCGCCTCCGAGCATAAAAGTCATCCAGCGGGGTACCGAAAGGGTCGGTCAGAATGTTGTTCACATCAGCAGCAGCTTCCTTGTACCTCAAAGCACTGCTGGGCTCAAAATCCCTTCCTAGCAACTCAGCCCGAAGAGCATGTACCCAAGTAATGCCACGGTAGACGGTACCAAGAAAATGATCCAAGTAACTCTCGGGAAGAAAAATACTGCCCCGGTGCAATGGAGCAGAAACCCAACGGTCCCGATCATCTCCCCAAGCCAACTGAAGCTCATTCGAGAAGTCAGGGCCCATATAAGAAACTGGACGAAGTACCCCATTCCTCGGAAAAGGAATTATTTGCTGACGACCGAACTGTCTCAAAACCCGTTCTGGCTGATAAAACGAAGAGTCCCTCAATCCGGGTAAAACCACATGCTGGAAACCGAAGGTCCACTCCACAAAAGGGCGAAGACCCCAAGGACACCACTCAACATCAGCTGTGAGACGAGAAGCAAAAAATCTCCTCCAACCCTCTTCGGTCAAATCTCTAATCAGCAACCGTCGCCTATGAACAGCAAAAGGAGAAAGGTCGCCATCCGCCGCATAAATCCTAAAATGTTCCCGAAGCCATATGGTCAAAAGCAAGGGGCTTCCTCGTCGCATCTCGCCTGTACGGTGCAACTCGTCCAAACCATGCAAGGTCTTTCCTACAATGAGCGGAACTATGCTAAATCGTTGTCCTTTTGCCTGTAACACTATCTCAGCCAACTGCGCATCCGCAGTACCCAGGGGAGTGACAAACAAAACCTCGCTAAAAAGGCAGACAGCCATGGCATTTCTCTTAAAGGATTGAACCACGACATCTTCCGAATGCAAACTAAAAAACATCGGAAGCTCAGTTATGTCAACAACGGTCCCGTGCATCATCTTCCTCACCTCTCCAACAGGGAGATTCAGAATATCAACCCAAGAATCAACAACACTGCGGTGATACTTGGGGACGGCAATCCGACCGGCCAAAGGCATACCCAAAATGGCCCCAAAATCATCAACGGTCGGCACCATTTCATTAGCCGAAAAGTTGAATGTATGGCTATCACAATCCCAAAAGGCTGCAGCAGCCTTCAACAAGCCCCAATCCGGCTTCAATGTCCGCAAAGTGAAGAGAATTCGAAGCCCGAAATCTTTGATGAAGGCATTTTTGGGATGGGTCTTAAAAGAATACACGAAGGTCGACAAATCCTTCTCGTAACTCTTGACAACCTCGGCATCAAGACTAAAAAGGTTGGAGGCCATGGGAAAGAAGGTTATAAGCAAGATTGGGTGATAGAATGGTGTTCAAAAATGGCAGAAAAGGGTTGTTGGAATCGAATTGTCGACCAGAAGATGATATTATAGCTGTTGGAGGATCTTTTGGCCAGCAAATATCAGGCCCTGAATTTTGCCTCCCAGAGGCGCGCGCCTCCCGACACCGGTCTACAAGGCGCGCGCGTCCCGTATCCAAGAGAGGAAGCGCTCGCGTCCCAGGCATAAGAAGGCTCCAGAAATAGCCCTTGTCAGTTCAAGAAGGAAGCCCAGGCACGTTCAAACGTCTTCTATCTACAGAAAAAGATCAATCCCACCAACAAGAGAAGCTCAAAACGACGACAGCAAGCACTCGGAAGGGCACACATTAATTTGGTCCGCCCTTAAGGCAGGTCTAAAAACTAAAATAGGATAGAAACTCCCATTCAAAGTAGGGCGTCATTCATCCTTCTCAAAAGATCAGTTTTTACAATTCATCCCCAGCACAAAGCATTCCGCAGTCAACTGTGCCCGCACCCCATCAAAAGTCAAAGTCAAACAGTCAAACATCAAAGTACGACTCACGACAACAACTTGGTCCGGGATGATCCACGGAATCACTGCTTCTTCATCGAACAAAATCTACATCCATCCAAAGAAAACGGTCCTCCGGGTCCCACACTTCAGCAAACGGTCCCCCGGGTCCCGCACTTTAGCAAACGGTCCTCCGGGTCCCGCACTTCAGCAAACGGTCCCCCGGGTCCCGCACTTCAGCAAACGGTCCCCCGGGTCCCGCACTCCAGTAAACGGTCCCCCGGGTCCCGCACTCCAGCAAACGGTCCTCCAGGTCCCGCACTTCAGCAAACGGATCTCGCTATCAGCAAACAGGTCCCGCTTCCAGCAAACAGATCTCGCTCTCAGCAAACAGATCCCGCTTCCAGCAAACGGATCTCGCTATCAGCAAACAGATCCCGCTTCCAGCAAACAGATACCGCTTCCAGCAAACGGATCCTGCTATTGGCAAAGCCACTCACACAGGGAGCGCACCCTTATCTCTCAAAGCCGCTCACACAGGGAGCGCACCCCTATCCTCCGCAATTTCAAATTCCTGCTTTTTTCAAGTCTTTTCCTTTTCTTGGTGATGTCCTAGGCGGATGTCTGTCTTTCGTCGGCGCGTTTGCTTCGCAATCCACGCCGCCGAGGGGCTCTGTAGGCACCCCGACTTGGACCACTCACCCCGATTGCACACTTGATTTTGTGTTTCTCCCTCTTTTAAGTGTTTCCTGTTAGTTTCTGTTACTTTTGTTAAGTTCCATACGGACTCCGTTAAGTCCCGGGACTAAACTGAATAACAGTTCTAACTTTCTAGTCCATTCTGTCAAAAATTGCTTCTCAAAGTCGCGCGCCTCCGCCCTTTGAGGCCAGACGCGCGCGCCTTCCGCCGCCTAGATGGGATGCGCGCGCTTCTGGGGCGTGTCAGTTACAGATTCTGCCCAAGAATCTCTCCCTTGCTCATTATACATGATTTTGCCCGGGAAAGATTTCTTGGAGACTCCGTTTGGCTCCAAAAACAGTCACTTTTCAACTATAAAAACCCCTCTAATCCATCATTGGAGGAGGACTTGGAAAATCATCATTTTAGACCTTTCTCACTCCTTGCCTAGACCTTTCCTTTGGGATTTCTTCAACAAAAGTAGTCAACCTCTTCTTCAAGGCTTTACAAGAGGTTCTCTTTTTGAAGAATACTATAGGTAAATGTTTTAAGCACTTCTCTTCTTCTTCTTCTTCTTCAATCCAATGTGCAATCACCCAAAACCATTTGGGACATGACACCAACGGTCCTTTCATTATATTGAATTGGCCTAGGAGTCATCTCCCTACATTTCAAACTCTAAAACCCCTTTTTATCATCATTTTAATAGGAAGAACACATTTATCTTATAAAGTGAATTATGAACAAACAAGACCGACTTTGCTCGGGCGAAATGGGTGTTTAAGTACTTCCCATTTCGTAACCTAACCCCCGAACCCCTCATCCAAAAGAATCTCTGTTTTCGTAAATCAAACTTAGGCTCATAAACATTAGGTTTTCTTACGTTCCTCAAAAACGTGGGTGGCGACTCTAAAACACAATTAGACATCCTAGGTTAATTCACGCGCTCTAGCCAAGCCGTGGTCCCCCGGGGTATCTACACCATTCTTCGTTGATACGCTTGGATATGCTCGGCGGATCAAAGTCGTCATTCATCTAGCAGGTCTAGTTGTTCATAACCGTTGTCTAACCATGCGACTTCATTCACTTGGTTTTCTAGGAGAACCCTTAGTAATGGTACTTCTAGTTCGATTGGTAATACTGCTTCCATCCCATAGGCTAGGGCGTATGGAGTTTCACCGGTGGCAGTACGGATTGAAGTACGGTAGCCCCAGAGTGCAAAGGGTAGCTTGTCAGGCCAGTCTCTGCCAGTCTTAGCCATTTTTCTAATGATGGTCTCAATGGTCTTGTTAGCAGCTTCGACTACTCCATTGGTTTGTGGTCGGTACGGTGATGACTGATGTCTCTCTATTTTGTACTCTGTAAGTAATTGGTCGTATTCTTTCTCAAAGTGCGTGCCATTGTCAGATATCATCTCATGAGGTACCCCATATCGGCATATGATGTTGGTCTTAATGAACTCAGCCACCTTTTTGGCATTTAAGACTTTGTAGGATTGAGCCTCGATCCATTTAGTGAAGTAATCAACGGCGACTAATACGAATGAGTGCCCATTATGACCTGTCGGTGAGACTTTGCCAATGACGTCTATTCCCCATGTAAAAAATGGCCAAGGGGATGTCATGGGGTATAACACGGACGGTGGTGCGTGTTGTAAGTTGGCATGTATCTGGCACTTGTGGCATTTCTTAACCATGTTGGTGCAGTTTGTTTCCATTGTAGCCCAATAGTACCCTAGTCGGATGATTTTCTTTGCTAGCATATTGCCATTCATGTGGGTTCCACAGACTCCTTGATGGATTGGTCCATGATTTCTATGGCTTCGTGTTCATCAGCACAGAGTAGATACTGCTCGTGGTGTTTCTTGTAGAGACGTTCACCTATAATAATGAATTGGGCGGCAAACCGTTTGAGGGCTATCTTCGCTTTAGGTGATGCGTTTGATGGGAATGTTTCATCTAGGAGGAAATTCCATACATCATAATACCAAGGTTTATTATCTAAGGCATCCATGGAAATTACATCACACGGCTCTTTACTGTCATGCAGGTCTATGATTGAGTAGTAGGAAGGAGTCGCTCGCCTCGTGACTTTGAAGTTTTTAACCTCAGTCCATTCGGGGATCTCCACAAGTGATGCTAGCATGGCTAGCGAGTCTGCCAATCGGTTCTTATCTCTAGGAAGATAGTAGAAAGTGACCTCTCTGAACTATTTGACCAAGTCTTGGAGATGGTCGTTATATTTATGAAGTGTAGGATCTTGTACCTTCCACTTCTTGAGTGACTGATAGATTATAAGTTGTGAATCTCCGTACACTTCTAGTTCGGTCACATTTCTTTCTAAGGCTGCTTCAATTCTTGATATGCAAGCTTCGTACTCGGCTATATTGTTAGTGGCCTCAAAGTCAAGGCGGACTGCGAGTGGAGTGTAGAAATCTGAGGGATCTACTAGTAACATGCCAATGCCATACCCTCTTTTGTTGGCTACGCCATCGAAAAATAATTGCCACATATTTTCTGCTATGGCCATGATATCCTCATTAGGGAATCGCGGGTCTTCCCCTTCACTTCATCGCATGGAAATTCGGCTAAATGATCCGCGAAGACTCTCCCTCTCACAAATTTCTGTGTGATGTAAGTGATATCGTATCCCGCGAGCATAAAGTACCATAAAGTACCATTTAGCTATCCATGTACGGCTTTAGTCTCTCATCTACCCATACTAGTACAGCACACGACCTTTCTAATGCAGAGCAATTCAATTCAGCCCCTTGGAAGCGATGGCTGATAAAGTACACGGCATTCTCTTTCCTCGAATCGGGTTGCTCTTGTGATAGCATAGCCCCTAATACAGTGTCATTGACTGTGAGGTATAAGGTCAACGGCTTCTCTTTATGCGGTGGAAGCAACACTGGTGGATTTACTAAGTACTTCTTGACCTTTTTGAAGGCTTCTTGGCACTCTTCGGTCCAATGTAGGGATGCATTCTTCTTGAGGAGATTGAAGATGGGCTCGAACATCGTCGTGAGTTGATTAATGAAACGACTAATGTATTGAAGGCGACCCATGAATCCTTTGACTTCTTTTTGCGTCTTAGGTGGAGGCATGTCAATGATGGCTTTGATTTTAGCGGGGTCTACTTCTATACCACGCTCAGTGACCATGTACCCAAGGACCTTTCCTTTCACTACCCCAAATGTGCACTTGGCCCGGTTAAGTCTCATTTTGTAGTGCCTCAACCTTTTGAAGAACTTCCTAAGGTCAACAAAGTGTTGTCCATCGGAGCCTTTGGAGTGTATGATCATATCTTCAACGTACACCTCCATTTCTTTATGTATCATGTCATGGAATAACGCAGTTACAGCTCTCTGATAGGTGGCTCCGGCATTCTTGAGTCCGAATGGCATGACTATATAACAGAACATCCCCCAAGGTGTGGTGAACGCTGTTTTATGTTGGTCCTCCTCGGCATTCTTAGAGCTCATCGGACTTTTCCATTTGCCTTGGTTCGGAGTGTCCCCCTTGTCTATTGCATTAATCTAAGTGTCCTCTAGCTTGCAAAGGTTGAGAAATTGGCGTAGTAGGTCTTCTCCCAACACAAAGTCCCACTCACTGAATGCCTCGGCCTTGGTTCCCCCTAATTCTCGAGGTAGCCACGAGAACTGCATCAACTCTATTTCTAGTGAGTACGGATCACAATCACTGAAGATTTTAAAGCCCGGTTGGCGCTTCCCCTTATGATCAATCCATGGTTCAGGGAACATGAAGTATGGCAAGTTTTCCCCCTCGCGTACAAAGTACCCATTTAGAGTCTTTCGATAGGGTGGTGCTAGTGGTACAACGTAAGAAGTCCAATCCCTTTCTACTTTAGGGATACCTTTGAGTGGTGATACATACTCTAGACCATATTCAGGGGGGATAGAATGACAGGTGGTGGTTCTTTTATCCCTTGTAAATGCTTGCCAAGTCCAAGACTGGGGAAGTACCCTTCCTTTAGCATCATGTTAAGTACTGGACGCATTCCGGAGAATGGAATCGCTTTTGAATAGTCATTTTCATTGTACACCTCTACCATCTCTACACTACTTTCTTTTTGGATTTCGAATCCGTTGAAGAGGTGGTCGGCTGCCTCATGTTGAATTTCTAGGATCGGACTAGCAGTGACTAGTTCACCCAGTACAGTGACTATCGTGTCATTGTGCTTAAAATTGACACATTGATGGAGAGTTGATGGTACTCCTCCCGTTTGATGTAGCCATAGGCGTCCTAGGAGGAGGTTGAAAGAAGAAGGGATGTCAATGACTTGGAATTCCGCCTTTGTAGTTATTTCTCCTACTATGACTATTAGAGTGATTGCCCCTATAGGTGAGCGCGCAGTGCAGTCAAATCCTCGTACAGTAAGAGTTGACTGTTTTAGCTCTCTTGAGGTAAGGCCAAGCATTACCATGACTTTCTTTAGTAGGACATTTATGGCGGACCCATTGTCTACTAGGATTCTGGGGATTCGATGCCCATTGACCCTTGTGGTTATGTAAAGAGCTTCGGTGTGCCCTCCACCATATTGTGGTAAATCTAAGTTGGTAAATGTGATCACATTGCCAAACTGGATTTGGCCTACCATTTGCGTTAGCTCTTCGGGAGTTATATCTTTGGGCACTTTGACTTGGGCTAGTGCTTTTGAGAACATCATTCGATGTTTATAAGATGAGCCTAAGAGATCCCATATGGAAATGTTGGCTTGAGATTTCTTTAATTGTTTAAGAAGTGGATCATCAAGCTCAACGGGCTCGGGCTCTTTCGAAGATGATGGCTCTTCCACTCTTGGATCTTTATTTATTATGACTCGACAGGAGCGGGTGAGTAGATTAACATCTTCCTTTTCCTTATTATTCTTTCTATCTAGTACTTGATCCCAAGACAGCATGTACCAGAAGGAAATTTTATTATCAAACTTGGGAGTGCTCTTGCCCACATTTGGGACTAGGCGAGTAGTCTCCCCTTTCTCACTAGCTATTTCTATTACATTGATCCCTCCTCCCGCATTTGGGAAAGGGTTTGTCACTACATAGGGAGCCCCTAATTGCTTAGAATCTATGATATCTTGGATCACATCTTTGAGGTGGTGGCAAGAGTCGGTGTCGTGACCACTGGCCCTGTGAAATTCGCAGAAGAGATGATGAGCATGATTAGGAGGGAAATCCTTTGGAGTAGTAGGCTTCCTTGGTGCCACCTTGACGGCTTTCATAAGTATGTTAAACATTTTACTTTGGGTGACACCTTCTAGCTTGCTATAGTTCCTCTGCCTTGTTTTAGTGTTGGACTCAACTTCCATCTTGTAGCATTCTCTCTAAGCTTGTAGACATGCTTGAAGCGTGTCGACCTTTTTCTCATAATACTCTTCTTGCATGAGTAAGCCCTTTCGTAGTGCATTGACCTCCTCCTCTCGGGCTAGCAAATGATTTTGGAGAAATTTGATTTCTCTGTTGAAGAATTCCTTTTGTGTTCGTAGTCGAGTCATGAACTCTTCCTCTATCTCTCTCTTGAAGCGTGCGTATAAGACTGTAGCATACACCTCAGAGAGTTGACTCACTTCCCCTTCTAGTCGAGCTTTGAGGTCGTTGAGTTCTTGGGTAAACTTGGTGCTTGACATTGTGTTGGGAGTGTGGAGCTACTTTGTTGTTCGAACGGACCTAGAGTACAGAAACTGTGTCAAATCCAGGCTGGGGTCCCAACAAGTCGGCTTTTATGAAACAAGGGTTGACCAACACGGCAGATTCACATAAAAAGGAGGATGTCTCGTACGAGGCATCCAGCCTAACAGTCAGATTGCAGATTTTAATCCTATTGGTCGGATGGAATTTAATCCATTTTAAAAGGTTACTACTCTAGTTCATCCTGGAACAGTGGATTCTGTCACCCTACAATATGAGCCCCTTGTTTTTCACCTGTATTGCACTCTCCCAAACGGACAATTCGGGCAAGGGTCCCATATTCTCATCGGAATCCACTATTCAATTAAGCCAAACCTAAGTGATTTCGTAGTTGTTTTGCACTTTGTTAAACAACGCATTAATGCAATCAAACCTTGTGAATTTTAAGGGACAACTGAAAGGGACATGTTGGACGGTGCGGTCGAAACTAAGCCAAAATGGCATCCACAATCCCGCACAGAATAATGAAAGTAGGAAAACACAAACTCGGATTCCCGTAGAGAGGTTCTCCATTCTTTCAAGATCCTTTGTTCAACATTTTACCGAAGGGACATTCGTCATATTCACAAGGGAGGATTATAGATTGTAAAAATGCGTTATCTTGGGCAAAGATTAAAACAACCCTAAGAATCGAACCGACCGGTCTCAAAGAGTGTCTTATTAACTAGTATGTATGCATGAGTTTGATGCAAGGCTTACGGCTAAGGCTCCCCATGAACACAGTCTAGGAGCGTGTCACGGAGTGGGTACACCATCTTTGGAGAGACCAACAAGGGCCATTCGTTAGAATGGGGGTGCTGACCGACATCCGTCCTCTGATTGGGACCCAGGTTTATAGGGTATGTAGTGAAGTTAATCTACATGCGTGCACATGTGTGAGAGTCAATATCTAGGTGTCAAGGATAAAATAGAAAGTTTTTTTTTTTTGAAAGCAAAAGCAAAAACAAGCAATGGTTGGGCCAGGTGGCTGCCTACGTTTCCCTCTTGTGGAGGAACTCAGGCCGTCGTAGTTCACACATAAAGGCAAACAAAAGCAAAACAGAGAATAGAGCATTTAGCACATACTCCTGCAAAACAAAGGTTAGCCTTATGATATATGGGGAGTTTCTTCGTCGTTAGGAAGGTCCCAAGACTCAGAAACAGAGGGGAGAGCAGGTTTAAGACTCTGTGTACGTGTTTGAACCGAATAAAATTCCTTTTTCAAACCAGAGAATCAGATCCGCCAGACAGAACTGAGATGTCTCGTATGAGACAAGTGATACCTCGTACGAGGCATCCCAGTCTGGGAACAGATTATCGTACAGAATGTAGAATTTTGAAACAACGATGATTTCTTTCGACGCAAGTCTAACCCACTTACTGTGATCTCGTCCCCAGCGGAGTCGCCACTGTTTGTGCGCGAGGTTTTGCATTCGAGGCACGTTTTCGTCCTTCGATATACCTTCTTGTTGATTCGAGAGTCGCCACCATGTTATTGTTGGAACACGGACTGAGATGTCTGGATTCGGGGGTTAAGTTATGAATTGGGAAGGTCAAGGAGCACCCAATTCACCCAATCTAGGATTGGTCTTGCTAAGAAATCATCATCATCGTTTCAAAATTATGCATTCGTGTACCAAAAGAGAAAAACAAACAAATAAATAATTACTTATTTATTTGGGATGTCGGATCATATGCTTCGAGACCATCTCCATGGATTGGAGAGGCTCTAGGCTGATCCTTTGATGGAATGACACTACTTCAAAGCAAAGAAGGAGAAGAGAAGATAGAAAGCAAAGATTTTACCTAAGCATTTTCTTCAAGAATCCTATGGATGGCCTTGACTAAAGGCCTTTGATCCTCCAAATTTCGTGGGTATGGTAGAGAGACTGATTATGAGAGCTTTTTTGGTGGTTTAACGGCCTTGGGGCTGTCTAGAAAATTCTCCTCTTCTCTTTAGAGTGAAAGAAACCCTTTATTTATAGGTTTTTGGTGACCTAGGGTTTTTGTTGGAGAGTTGTTTATGGTTGGGAATCAAAGACTTAATTTTCAAGAGGTTATTTTAGGACTCTAGGATCGGCCATGGGATTTTCCCCATATTGCATGAGTATTTGCCAAGAAAAGGGGTTAAGATCAACAAGGAAACTGTCGAGGGGGATACCTCGTACGAGACATCAATGTCTCGTGCGAGGCATCTAAGTGTTGGAATCACTTATTTTCCCTCTGCGATAGTTTTAATGTTCAGTTTGGCCCCTAACTAACAGAGTCAGTCAGAAACTTAACAAAACATGTCCAACTTAACGAGTTTTGACCCAAATCAAAGGCGAGACACAGAAGTAGTGTGATTATAGATGAACGTCCAAAATGGGGTGTCTACAGTGACTCATGTTTTTTTACGTGGGTCTCTAAGTTTTGTGAAACAAGGACTTCAGTAGACTCCCTTCTGTGTTTGAAGTAGAATTAATATTAGGGGTTTAAAGTATACTTATATTATATTACCCCGTCCAAATTTAATTCAGTTTGCATAATTGTTCAGAGAGAAAGAGCGATCATCTTCAAGAATCGAATCTAAAGATGAAAATTGAAAAAACATGGCACGAGCAGTCAATTCACCGAACTTGAATAATGTCATTACAGTTGAATCCATAGAAATTGAATTCGCTGAATGTATATTATCTGCACATAATATATAAATAAAAACAGAATTCAACAACATAAATATACATATATAAGACAACTCAGAACATATAAACTTATAATTGAGAACTTTACAAAGTCTTATAACTTATAACTATCATATAGCACATATTTTATTCTATTTGGGCATTGTATTCAAAAGTCATCATTTATGTATCTAAATAATATTGTATTGATGTCATAATAATGCAGGTCTTATATGTAACATATAAGACCTGCAAAACATCATAATCTGTCAAAACTCCAACTAACTACCACAAATCATTAAGAAAGATGCATAAAAATTGCATAAAAAAGATACATTATACATTTATGTATCTAAATAATACCGTAGTGATGTCATTAGCAAGATAAAGTTTCTCAAAATTGAGATAGTTTGGAAACTTTTTTGTACCTAAACTACTTCAATTGTGAGCAATACACAATTTCAATTAAAATGCAACGATAATGATTACAACATACCAACTAAAAAAACATTATAACTTGCAAAATCTGATCAAACCTCCGACAACAGTAGAAAACCAATTGAAAAATTCGAAAACCCTACTAATAAATATAATTAAGAGATGGATTTATACCAATTTTTGCAGACGATTCTTCAAAAGAATACCATGAACACAAATTTAAGATAAATTTCTGCACAAATCAACCAATGGAACCCTAGATCTAGGGTTTGTGGAGTGAGAATATCATTAATTGGAAATTGCCGTCGCCTTCAGCTCTCTATTCAGAGAAAAAAAATGGCGAGAAAATGAGCCATAGGTTGAAAGCGAGCTTATATACGAGGGTAAAATAGGAAATTAATATTTTGTTAACCACGTGACCGGAAGCCAGGGGTGTCTGCGGAATTTGCATCTCGAACCAATTCCTTATCTGGTATTTAATCTCGACCTCTACTTATTTGTAATTAAATCTCATATCAGGGATCCTTTGGGAATTATTCCAAAATAATATCCATTCTTTTTCGAAAAATTTAGTCTTCTTTCATTAGTTTGAATGAACTTTGAACAATAATTTAAGTTACTTGTAATAATCATAATAAAATTTTAAAAGTTATTATTGATAATATTATAATAGTGTATCAATAAAAAGTTTTAAACTTTAATTATGATAATTTAAAATAACCTAAATTATTGCTAAACTCCGTTCAAACTAATGATGAAAATAACGAACTGACTTTCGGAGATAGAGGGAGTAGTGATAGGCTTAGTCGCACGCCAACAAAATTAGACCTAAACTCATCCACTGATAATGTAATTAGGGTAAGTCAGGGTCGATCCACGAAGAACGATGATTATTTACGAACTAGTCACTTGACCAGATTGGGGGTTGATTTGATTGTAATTAAATACTAGACGGGAAATTAAACTAAATATGATTAAAAAGCAATTCAGATTGATCCCTATCCCCGTCCTCTAATTCAATTTCATCGGTACTTCTTTTTCTCCGTTAATCATATTCACTTGATCACGAAATATATTCCAATCTCTGTCTCTTCTTACAGTTTAGTTTATAGCAGTGGCACACTCACTATAAACCCTAATTAAAATTAAACCTAGACTGGCACAGAAAAGGTCTAAAGATTAATTGATTTAATTCAAGAGACTAAGATCAAGAACGCTTTCTAGGTTTACTAGATAATCGTTTAATTTTGCCTACTTCCCGAATTGCTATGGCACATACACAATTCGTGAAGATGCTACGGTAAAAACCCTAATTCTGGCACAGAATAGAGAATTCTAGCATAGATCAATAAAAAGGACAAGTGAATTGGCCAAATCTACAAACCCTAGATACAAATCTAAAATCAGAACAAGCAAAATTATGAATAGATTAACACAAGAATAAGAAAATTACCTCAATTGACACTAGATTAGGTTCACGATCACAATCCAAAGATATGGAGTTAGTTCTCCATTAAAGGGTTACAAGCTCCAAAGAAAAAGAAAATAAGCGTAGTATTTTTTTCAGTGAAAGAAGAATACCCTAATATAATTCTAATTCAAAAAAAAATGACTATTCAAAAATCAAATAAATAGAATAACTCAAAAAATAAAAGAAAAACAAAAACAAAATAACCAAAAACCTCCTGCCAGATCCGCTGAATTCCGTATGGCCTTTTTCCACATTTTGCAATTCAGTCCCTGGAGTTTTTAAATTTTTAGTTCAGTCCTCAAACTTCCAGGAATTTCAAAACAGTCCTTCAACTTCCAGAAATTGCAGTTTGGTCCTATACTCCTCCGCTCCGGTTGACTTTGACTTTGCCCTGACTTTGACTATTCTTGATCCTCGAGACAAGACTTTGAAGCTCACCACAAATTACATCCAGGAAAATAAATAAATAAAAACCGATCATTCTACCCCCGGATTACAATAAAGCCCAAATGATAAAATAATACCCCCAAATACATCAAATCTAGTCTAAGTACATCAAAATGAATGAAAATACATAGGGAAATAATATATACAAAATCCGCCACATCAAATTCCCCCACGCTTAGACCGTTACTCGTCTTTGAGTAACATCCTAACCCCACTCTAAACTCCGGTCTAATCAGCGTAGCATGGGGGAAAATAACCCATAGTCTCCTCTAATCCTCCAAGTCAAAAGGTCAACAAATACTATCGGAGTATAAGAAACTCCATCCCCATTAACACCAGAAAATCAAATGTAGATCAATGGCCTTAGCCCGATACAACTCCCATAATAATATAGTATCCGGACTAAGGCTCACACATAAAAGCTTAGGGGAACTAAAAGTGTCCTAAGTTTACCCTACGCTAGTCTCACACTACTATCGCCCTCGTAAAAATAAGAAGTTGATGCCTAGAAAGTGTTTCCGAACATAACTTACCTCGTGAAAGCACCAACGCCCCCCTTATTACTCCAAGAAAGAACGAGGGTTCTATCCTAATCACCTCTAACTGAGCCTCCTACACCAAGTATGAAAATCCTAACCCGAGACTCCGAACCTCCCTTATGTCTCCAACATCGGTGAATAAATGATAATACACTCAAAGCCTCACCTTTTGCCTAAGCGCCCTTTCGGGTTTTCACTTAGCTTCTATTTTCTTTTCTTTTCTTTTTTTCTTTTTTTTTTTAAGAAAAGAATAAAATAAAATGCGTACTATACATAATACAAACCCTCCCCCACGCTTAAACTACACAGTGTCCTCAATGTGTGTGCAACAATAAAAGTGCAAGGACATTAAAAGCGTAAAAGAGGAAGGTGTACCCTCTCGGCTACTTTCCCCAACCTTATTCCTACCCATACTTCACAACAAAAAATTATCACCCACAACAATTAACAATTTCACCCACACTATCAACGCTCACAATCGCTCACCAACAACAATTCAACAATAATATCAATACCACAATCACACCACAATCACCACTCTTCACAATAAAATACCAATTATCCCACAAATTTCAACCAACAATGTACCAATCCCAACAATTCAAATGCAAGAGAATGGGAAAAATTGTACCTCTAAACGCTCAAGTATGCCCACGTAATCTCCTTGTCCCTCCAAGATTGCTCCAAGAAAGAGAAATCCAAAAAGCCCCAAATTTGAATTCTAGGGTTCTTGAATCTTTGATCTTCAAACTCGGAATTGAAGGTTAAGATGTTGATTTTGGGTTAGATATAGGTAGGAGAAAGTGGTTTAAGGTGGGATAATGGCGAAATTGGAAGAAATTTAGGGTATTAGGGTTTAAAGGGATTAAGTTAAGGAAGAAGGGGATTAAGGGAAAATTAAAGGTGAATTTGGGGTTAAGGGGGATGAAGGAGAAGAAGAGGGTTGATGGTGATGGAGAGGGGCGGCAGATTTGATGGGAGGGAGTGGGTGAGCGCCTGAAGGTTTAGAGGGGTGGTGCGGCTGGTTGAGAGAGAGAAGAAAAGAGAAGGGGTGAGCTATGAGGGTTTTTAATGGAGGGGGGAGAAATTTCGATGGTAAGATGGTGGTAGAGGAGAGTGGTGCGGCGTCTTGGTGAGGAGAGAAGAGAGAGGCCGACGGGGTTGTGAGGGAGAAGAATGGCGTGAAGGGGCTGTCAAGAGGAATATGCGGCATTGCCTGATCTACACGAGTCGTGTATCCAGGCACGAGTCGTGCATTTGTTCAACAAGCAGCTACACGAGGCGTGTGTGTGGGGATGAGTCGTGTCAAATTTGACCCCTTCAGTATCTGGCCCCTACACGACTCGTGTAGGGATGCACGAGTCGTGTAACATGCTACACTTTCTTCTTCTTTTTTTTATTCATTCCCAGCCAGATATATATATATATATATATATATATATATATATATATATATATATATATATATATATTTATTTTTTTAGCCTTGCTCGAGTGTGCCCATGTGTGTCTCCATGCCAAGATTTCCTGCACCCACAAAAACAAAAATATACCCTTAAAAATAAAAAATAAAAATAAATAAATAAATAAATAAATAATAAAAATGTATACTATACGCTACGAAACCTTTCACACGCTTAAACTACACAGTGTCCTCAGTGCGTAAAAGTGAATAAAAATAAGGACAGGTTAAACGTAGGAGAATAAGTGGTACCTTATTAGTGCACACTCCATCCCGTTTGAGCTCGAATTGTCTTCATAAATCGCTTCTTCTTTGCAGTCATCGTGCTCAAACTTCCATACTTCTCGACCACCATCGGACCACTAGCCATCATCATTTCTTCCTCACCCAAATAAGCATATTTTTGGTGCTCAGGAAGATCTTTCAACTTCAGCTCATGTACTCTCTCAACAAATGGTCCATGTTTTACTGCAGGAATCTTCAAACCAATCCCACATGATCATTCCCACTAACCTTGGACACATCCTCTACCTTTGGCTCTACTACATCCATGAAACATAGTGACTGACCATCATCCTTAGAGACTTTCTTGGAGTCAAAAATGTTGAACTCCATTAAATCCCCATCAAACTCCATAGTCAACGATCCGTTGGAAACATCCAACTTAGTATGAGTCGTAGACATAAATGTCCTCCTCAACAGAATGAGAGCCTTAGGATCCGTATCCATATCTAGTACATAAAAATCAGTAGGGAATATGAACTTTCCAGCCCGCACTAGAACATCCTCAACCTTCCCCTTAGGGTATGCATTTGACCTATCTGCCAACTGAATAACCACCCTAGTATCCTGTAGAGGTCCCAACTTGAGTTTTTCAAACAATGCATAAGGCATGACATTGATTGAAGCACCCAAGTCAAGCATAGCTATATGCTCAGAATTATCACCTAAACATACGGGAATCACAAACATACCCGGATCACTGCACTTCTTGGTCATCTTCTTCTGATAAACCGCAGACACATGTTCATGGACCTTCCTCTTTTTCTGACTTCTCGCTTTTTGAGCCCTCTTCAACGTACACAACTCTTTCAAGAATTTAGCATATCTCGGGACAGTCTGCAACAAGTCTAAAAATGGGATGTTTACCTCAAGCCTTTTGAAAGTGTCAAATATAGCCTTGTCAGGCTCCGGTTTGCGATGCTCTCTCAAGGCCTCAGGAAATGGAACATCTGGCTCATAATCTGTGGGTTTTGGTGTAGCACTCTTCTCCTCCTCTGGGATCTTCTTAGTAGGCACAACCTCCTCAACCTCAATCAGTGGCTCCTCCGGTACAACTTCCTTCCCAATCTCCTTACCACTGCGCAAAGTCATGGCACATGCACTCTGCTTAAGGTTTGGTTCTGTTCTAGAATGTACCTTCTCTGCCTCTCTAGCCTCTAGTCTCCCAACCGCATCAGCTATTTGCCCCATTTGTCTCTCTAGATTACCAATACTCGCATTGGTCATCTGTTGATACTGTTGGAAATTACCATTCATCA
This sequence comes from Campanula takesimana, assembly GCA_026119855.1. NCBI lineage: Eukaryota > Viridiplantae > Streptophyta > Magnoliopsida > Asterales > Campanulaceae > Campanula > Campanula takesimana. The sequence continues at coordinate 589,187 of JAOWBW010000038.1, read as the reverse complement.
TACTCACTGACTGCGCTAAAGAGTGAAGCAAATCATCCGTAGACTGTCTCGGAGGGTTACTCTGATACTGCTGCTGCTGCCCATATGGTGGTCCGTATTGATTATACTGACTAGTCGGATACTGCTGACTCTGTGGTGGACCCATCAACAATTGTTTCATCATCCCCTTAAGGTCCTCTATATCTATCTCCAGCTTACTCGGCACACCACCACTCGACCCAACTACACTAACCTGTCTGAAGCTCGATCTTCTGCCATGTGTCCGAGTGCTCTTAGCCAACTCATCAATTATCTCATTCGCCTCCTTAGTTGTTTTTTTCAGAATACTACCCCCACAGCAAGAATCCACTAAGCGTTTATCCATGATTGTCAACCCCCCATAGAAATAAACTATCAACTGTTCATCATCAAATCCATGATACGGGCAACTTCTACAAAGCTTATGGAACCTGCTAAAGTATTCATATAACGTCTCATCTGACCTCTGCTCCATGTTACTAATATCCCGCTTCATCATGTTGATATGATCTGGAGGGAAAAACTCATCAAGAAAAACCTTCTTCATCTCCTGCCAAGTGGTAATACTGTTGGGAGGAAGATGGTAGTACCATGTACTAGCATCATCTTTCAGGGTGAAAGAAAACGCTCTAAGCAACAGGTGCTCGATAGGAAGTGTAGTCGGCTTCATGCTCTGACATATCTGAACAAACTGGGATATGTGTTGGTTCGGATTCTCTCTGGGCATCCCAGTGAAATGTGGTAACTGGCTCAATAGACCCGACTTCAACTCAAAAGTGACACCCTCGGGTAAAGCAGGGAATTGGACGGCATGAGGTTGCTCTCTCCAATTTGGTGCAATTTTCTGCCTCAATGTCTGCGCTGCCATCTGCTTTCTAGTTCAAGACTCACAAGCAATTATCAGTAGAACGGGTGTGGACCGTACAAGGTACCACACTAAAAATATATATAAAAAAAATAATAATAACAGAAAGTAAAAGAGAAATAAAAAGAGAACTAAAATAATAAATTAACTAAAAAGAAAAGAAAAATAAATAGAAAAGGAACAAGAAATAAAATAAGAACGTAAACAAATAAACACCGTCCCCCAGAAACGACGCCAAAATTTGATAGGCTTAGTCGCACGCCTACAAAATTAGACCTAAACTCGTCCACTAATATTGTAATTAGGGTAAGTCAGGGTCGATCCACGAAGAACGATGATTATTTACGAATTAGTCACTTGACCAGATTGGGGGTTGATTTGATTGTAATTAAATCCTAGATGGGAAATTAAACTAAATATGATTAAAACAATGATTAAAAAGCACTTCAGATTGATCCCTATCCCCGTCCTCTAATTCAATTTCATCGGTACTTATTTTTCTCCGTTAATCTTATTCACTTGATCACGAAATATATTTCAATCTCTGTCTCTTCTTACAGTTTAGTTTATAGCAGTGGCACACTCACTATAAACCCTAATTAAAATTAAACCTAGACTGGCACAGAAAAGGTCTAAAGATTAATTGATTTAATTCAAGAGACTAAGATCAAGAACGCTTTCTAGGTTTACTAGATAATCGCTTAATTTTGCCTACTTCCCGAATTACTATGGCACATACACAATTCATGAAGATGCTACGGTGAAAACCCTAAGTCTGGCACAGAATAGAGAATTCTAGCATAGATCAATAAAAAGGACAAGTGAATTGGCCAAATCCACAAACCCTAGATAGAAATCTAAAACCAGAACAAGCAAAATTATGAATAGATTAACACAAGAATAAGAAAATTACCTCAATTGAAACTATATTAGGTTCAAGATCACAATCCAAAGCTATGGAGTTAGTTCTCCATTAAAGGGTTACAAGCTCCAGAGAAAAAGAAAAGAAGCGTAGTATTTTTTTTTAATCTAATTCTAATTCAAAAAAAAATATGACTATTCAAAAATCAAATAAATAGAATAACTCAAAAAAATAAAAGAAAAAGAAAAACAAAATAACCAAAAACCTCCTGCCAGATCCACCGAATTCCGTAGGGCCTTTTTCCATATTTTGCAATTCAGTCCCTGGAGTTTTTATTTTTTCAGTTCAGTCCTCCAACTTTCAGGAATTTCAAAACAGTCCTTCAACTTCCAAAAATTGCAGTTTGCTCCTATACTCCTCCGCTCCGGTTGACTTTGACTTTGCCCTGACTTTGACTATTCTTGATCCTCGAGACAAGACTTTGAAGCTCACCACAAATTACATCCGGGAAAATAAATAAATAAATAAAAACGATCATTCTACCCCCGGATTACAATAAAACCCAAATGATAAAATAATACCCCAAATACATCAAATCTAGTCTAAGTACATCAAAATGAATGAAAATACATAAAAAAAATAAGGGAAATAATATATACAAAATCCGCAACATCAAGTAGTCATCACGGAACTCTTTTGGCAAATTTCTAAGTGTCTCACACAACTTTTTTTTTTATAAGAAAAAACTTAATAAATGTAATGTCCTTAATTTTAAATGTCACCAATAAGTCCAAAATGTTGCTACAAAATAATGAATCATTAAAACTACAATTAAAGTTAGTCACATACTCCAACTTACAGTGAATAGCTTCTGTTACACTTGTTAACTCATACTCTTTCGCTCCCTTTCATTTACAATAGATATTAAAAAATGGTGGAAGCGATGTAAGTGTTCTGTGTATGAAAAGAAAGGTAAGAGGGAGAAGGTCGGGTAAGTAATAGTAGTAATTTATTTGTATTGTCAGTATAAAAGTAAAGTCGGGGAGAAAATGAGTGGGAATATTTTTTTTTTGTCAATTTAGGAAATAGACACATTTTTTTATGACAGACTAAAAAGCCCTATCTTGTATCATCCTCCCCTTTGTCTTTCTCGCCACCATGGCTCCCCCTCCCCCTCCCCCTCCCCCTCTCCCTCTCCCTCTCCCTCTCCCATCGCCTGCTTCTCTCTCCTCCCACCCCTCCATCTTCACTTCCCTTTACCCCTTGACACAAAAAGTCAAAATCGCCACCAGACAAGACTAGCAATTTCAACAATCTCCTGTTCCCCATAATAACTCTCTTGCTTTCACTCTAACGAAATTGGTAGCCGGAGAATACCGGATTTTGGAAGATCTAGTCTCTTACCCGATTCAGTTGCTTCCTTCTCCCTTTTCGACGACGATAAATAGCTTCATAATCTAGCTCATTTTCCCACCATCCCCCTCTTCCTTTTTGCACCCTCGCAAAAATAGAGCTGGAGAAACATGAATATAAGGATATGGCTTCATGTTCCTTCCAAGGGGAGGGATTAAGTTTTTTTTATTACTTTAACTACATTACACTAGTTATTAGAGTTTCGTGACATTTAGGAAATCTCTTACAAAATGATGGTGGTGGTGGTGGTGACGGTGCTAGGATTGGTGGTAATGGCGGTGTTAGGGCTGGTAACGAATGTTAGTCATGTGAAATCACGTGACTAACTTTAAAATGGTTTTGTTACTTTTCTATGGAGATTTACAAGGAGTCGGTGACATTTTTCAGAATTGAAGATAATACAATGATGATATTTAAATAATAATACAAGTGAGAAAATATAAATTGGCCGTGACAAAAATATGGTGATGGGTTTAGCGGGAAAATATAGAAATATGCCCATGTACTTAGGTTAAGGATGCAGATCTACCCTTATACAAATTAATTGCCATATATGCCCCTGTACTTGAGAAAAATGTATGGATATTTGGACATCGTCATCTTTCCGTCCAAAACTTAACGGAATGGCTGACTAGGCGTCTTAGTTGGCATGTAAAATTTCTCACGTGGAAAAAAATTACCCTACTGGAATTTGCTGAGTACAAGGGGTTCAAAACTACGTTGTTTTGATTGTTAAATTAGAAGGCCATGTTCGTTAAGTACTTTTTATTTGCTGAGTACAAGGGGTTCAAAACTACGTTGTTTTGATTCTAATTTAACAATCAAAACGACGTAGTTTTGAACCCCTTGTACTCAGCAAATTCCACTTGTGCAATTTTTTTTCCACGTACGAAATTCTACATGCCAACTAAGACGCCTAGTAAGCTATTCCGTTAAGTTTTGGACGGAAAGATGACGATGTCCAAATATCCATACATTTTTCTCAAGTACAGGGGCATATATGGCAATTAATTTGTATAAGGGTAGATCTGCATCTTTAACCTAAGTACAGTGGCATATTTATATATTTTCCATGGGTTTAGCCTTAAATCTTGAATGCACTTCTCTACCGTATCTGTACCCCTTCCGTCATCGGGCTTATGATAGACTGATTTGAAGATAACCCTTACTTCTAAGTACACTCGTGTTTTTCCTTGTTAGTTAATCACCATTTCAGCACCCATTAAAATTCATAATATAATTATGCATACCACAGCTTTACCAGTGCAGTGTACCCCTGTCACGCTTCTAAACAAGTCCCATTTCTACACTTCTTTTGTCTCTTACACCTTCCATCCAAGTAACACACACTTGCCGCAATTACGCATACGCACCTAATTATATACTCATTCAGGGGCGGATTTGTGTATATGCTAGGAGGTGCACTTGCACCTGGTCAACCAAAAAAATTAAAAAAAAATTTTTTTTTTTTTTTACTAATTGCACCGCCAAAATAATAAAAGTAAGCTATTATATTCTTAGTGAGTGTGAACTTAGAAGAAATAAAATCTACCCACTCCATTTAACCTATTGAGACCTAAATTGAGAGACAAAGAACAGAGCAGAGCCAGAGGAAAAAAAAAAAACCAGGAACGGCGTGCGTGCGCTTGTGCATGTGCGTCGCCGTCGGCAACCAGGGTCGGAGCGGCGGCGGTCCAACCGGCAAGCAACCAGTGACGCCGGCGACATCTTACCCATCTTCTTCCCTTTTGGTAAGTTTTCATCTCTCAAATCTCATTATTTCTCTTCAAATTTGATTTAACAGAAATTTAGGGTTTGAACTACAATTTGGGGCTTTGACATTGTTCTTCTAATTTCATGGGTGATTTCAATTTATATATTTATTAAATGTTTGATTTTAAATGTATATGTGTTTGAATGGTTATATCTTGGATTTTTTGTAGGATTTGTGCCTTTGTTGTGTTTTGTTGATTGTTGAATATGGATAAATTTGTCATCAAAAGAAAAAGAATTGAGGTTGGTGATGCTAATCTTGGGGTTGGTAATTCTAGTAGTAGTCCTAGTGCACCAAGTGAATCTATCTCCGCGAAGGCTTCCGGTAGTAAACCATTCGTTGATATGAGTACTCTTCCTTCGGACCCTTCATTTAGAAAAAAGATTTATGAATATCATCCAAATCAAGTAGATGATGTTAGAAGATATTATATACAAAAAGGTCCTTGTCAACCAAAATCTCATAGTTTTCCCCAAAAATTGATTGGAAGTAAAATGTGTCGCTTCAATCCGGAATGGTTCGATGGTGATAAATATGTGTCTTGGTTAGAGTATAGCATTGCGGAAGACAAAGCATATTGTTTGTGTTGTTACTTGTTTAGAGATGAGTCGTCTGATCAAAGATTTGGTGCGTGTGCATTTACAAGTGTTGGTTTTTCTAGTTGGCATAAAAAGCAAAGTCTTGTTGATCATATTGGTGGAGTCAATAGTAGACATTTTATTTGTCAAAAGAAGTGTTATGATCTAATGAAACAAAATCAATCTATTCAAGTTGCTTTTCATAGACAAGATGACAAAGAGAAAAATGATAATCGGATTCGACTATGTGCTTCAATTGCTACTTGTAGAGTATTGTTGAACCAAGGGATTGCTTTTCGTGGGCATGATGAGTCTGAAAAATCCTTGAACAAAGGGAATTTCATTGAAATATTAAAGGCTCTATCTCTTCAAAATGAGTCTACTCAAAATGTGGCCTTGAAAAAAAATTGTCAAATGAAGTCTCCTACGATTCAAAAAGATATTGTTCGTTGTTTTGCAGAAGAGATAGAACAAAAAATCATTAAGGAGATTAATGACGATTATTTTGCATTGTTGGTTGATGAGTCGAGTGATGTGTCTAAAAAAGAACAAATGGCGGTTGTTTTGCGATTTGTGGACTCTAATGGCAATGTAAAAGAGAGGTTCATTCGTGTTGTTCATGTGTTGGAGACTTCTGCTTTGTTTTTGAAATCTGCTATTGATGGTGTGTTAGCTAACTTCAATTTGAGTTTGAAGAAAGTTCGGGGCCAGGGTTACGATGGGGCTAGTAATATGAGAGGTGAATTTAATGGTTTGAAAACTTTGATTATGAGAGAAAATCCATCTGCATATTATGTTCACTGTTTCGCTCATCAATTACAATTAGCTCTTGTTGCTTTGGCTAAAAATTACGATGATATTGAGGATTTTTTTAGCATGATTTCCATCATAACAAATGTTGTTGGAGCATCTTGTAAACGTAAAGATATGTTGCGATTAAGACAAGCTGCGAAAGTGACTGAAGAAATAGATTGTGGTTTAATTGAGACCGGAACAAGATTAAATCAAGAGTTGGGTCTTGCGAGGGCTGCTGATACGCGTTGGGGGTCTCATTTTAAAACATTGTTGAACTTATCTGCCATTTTTTCTTCAGTTGTTGATGTTCTTGAAGCTGTTTCTCGTGATGCTACTGAGTCATCAAAAAGAAATCAAGCAAGTGGTCTACTTGGATATTTGCAGTCATTTGATTTTGTCTTTAATTTGCAACTGATGTTGACTATACTTTCAATTACAAATGATTTGTAACAAGCTTTGCAAAGGAAAGACAATGATATTTTGAATGCTATGTCGTTTGTTAATTTGACTAAGGATAGATTGCAAATGACAAGAAGTGATGGGTGGGATTCTCTTCTGACGAAGGTAGTTGACTTTTGCAAGAAGAATAAAATTGATTGGGTGGATATGGAGGCTGAATATGTTAATCGTCACTGTCCTCGCTATAGGACAAATGTTACGAATGATTATCATTATCATGTGGAGTGCTTTAATGCCATTTTGGATAGACAGATTTCTGAGATTAATGATCGGTTCAATGAGATAAATACCGAGTTGCTTGTTTGTGTTGCTAGTTTGAATCCGAGTGATGGATTTATTGATTTTGATTCATCAAAGTTGATAAGGTTGGCTCAGTTTTATCCAGATGACTTTAGTAATAATGATTATAGAGTTCTTCCATTTGAACTAGAGACATATATTATGCAAATGCGATCAGATGAGAGATTTGGTCAATTGAAGGGACTTGCGGATTTGTGCTCACTTCTACTAACAACTAGAAAATACTTGTCGTACCCATTGGTGTTTCGATTGTTGAAGTTAGCATTGATTTTGCCGGTAGCGACTGCAAGCGTGGAAAGATTGTTCTCTGGGATGAAACATATCAAGAGCGAGTTACGAAACAAAATTTGTGATCAATTTATGAATGATTGTCTTTTATGTTTCATTGAAAAAGATTTGCTTTTAGATGTTAAGGAAGAAGATGTTATTAATCGTTATTATGGTATGAAAACACGCGCGGGACAAATTTGATTTAGATAAATGTATTGTTTTCCTTTTGTAAGACAATTGAACTTGAAGTTATGTAATGTATTGTAATTGCGCTACGTTTATTTTTTTTTTTTTTATTTTTTTAAGTTGTGTAGTGTAATTGTGCACCTGGTGATCAACATTCTCAAATCCGCCACTGCTCATTCCCTCCCTCTCAAAATGACTATTCAAAAACTTTTTAAGGATACAAACACTTGCTCCAGTAACCACGTTGTGTTTCATGCACATTTAAGCTTAAATTGTAAAATTGAGAATAACTTTTTTGGAACAATGAAAAATAGCAAATGAGAATGAGAAAACCGTTTTGAGACAAAAGAAGTATACGTAAACGTGTTTGAAGGCTGCAGAGGCAATTAGACACAACTATGCACCGCCTCACCATCCCCCCCACCCACTCCAACAAATCATCAGTGTCGTAACCAGTATTTAAGGGGAAGGGTGTCGAAAAAATATATGTGAAGAAACAAGACACGCATGCATTTTTACAAACAATGATACTAAGTAGGGAACAAAATTTTATAGTTCACGGCCACAAGAAAATATACGTGAAAAAATAAGAGTTGCCCCTTTGTATTTTCTCATCTTACTATTGCACTTACGACATATCTCAAAATTGGTTTTGTAAATTTAATATCTTGTGAAAAAGAGAGGATGCACAAAAATTGGTCTAGGAATCTCTACGAGGTTTCTTGCTTAGTTTGTCCTGCTGACGATACCTCTCACGCCTTTCTTCTCTCTGGCGCTTCTTTGCAACCTGCTCTTCCTTTGCTTTCGCCGCTTCATGGCTTTTCCTCCTCTCTTCATCCTTTAGCTTACGTTTCTTCATCTGCACATTGGGTGAAGAAAACAACTCAAGTCAATTCAAGAGTATACTGTAATTAATTTGACTAAAGCAGAAAGTCTAATGAGATTTGAAAATTGTACCTTTTCGCTTCTTATAAGCTGCAACTTTTGAACAAGATGGTACACTTTCCGATCATGCGATTCCATGACAACAGCCCTTCGATCTTCAAGAAGTTGCCGCTTCCGACTTGGTTTGTCCTTCGGCTTTGATGCAAATGGAAGAGCTGCCTGTAATGACTTGGGAATAACCAGCGGGTTGAACTTTCTCAGCTTCCTTTCAATTGGCTGTAGTTTTAGCACACGCAAAAAAGATCAGAAAGGGGTCAGTGAATAGTAATAACAAAATTTTCCATAATTCCGCTGCAAGATGAAAATTACCTTGTATAAAGAGTCCTTGTTAACCGGAATGCTAATATTGTGTTCTTTCCTTAGTTCAGCTACTGTTCTCATACCATGCCAGGTCTTGCTACGTGGTTGCAAGGCCGTTGTCAAGGGGTTGTAAAAGCATGGAACTTCAACTTGGGTCCATCCACGCAGAAAAACAATATCGCTCATCAAAATTTTGTCCTCAAATGTGCACCTAGCAATCCCTTCTTTACAAGGTACGTCCTTCTGTTTAGAGTGATTATTACCAACAATTTCTTTTGCAGCCTGCCAGGTTAATAATTATTTAACATGAAAAGTAAGTTTTCATGAATCAATTATGAGCAAAACAAAGGTGATTATCTCAAATATGTTTTCAATGAAACATAATCTCACCTTCTTGAGCTGTCCACGGATTCCACTAACAGTACGGACAGCTGCACCTTCAAACTTGGCTATCTCAAGATCTGAGGTAAACATGTCCTTGATAAATGCTGTTTTCTTAAAGATCTTCAATGGGTAGCCAACTAGCTTTATCTTTTTTACTATTTGTACTGCATGGTTGAACTCCAGTACAACAGCAGTTGCCGTGATACGGAATGCTGACTGAATAATCATATAAGTGGGGGTCAGAACGTGCAAACAAACTAGCCCACACAACCATGCACCTAAAAGGATAAATGGAGCAGAAAAGGAGCAACAGAGAAATGAAAACAAAGGTAGGTTCTTTCTAAGCAAAATATGGAGATATATATGTGCATGGACACTTGTTTAGTTGTGTGCAGGTATGTGTGTGATGCATGAGAGGAAAATGCATCGAATTTTGCGTTGATAATTAAGCTTATACCTTCTAAAACTTGAAATGCATAACAAGAAGGGCCAAGACAAAAAACAGTTACATCATGGCATTGAAAGTGAAAAGCAGTAGGAAAAGGTTAAGCCTCAAGCAGAACTGCTTAACAAACGAAAAACTGATTCACATATTGATTTTTGCCATAGAACAGTGTATGAAGAGTGTTTTAAAGCGGTCAACCGCAGGACGATGATCATGATGCATGCACAAGGCAGCAATACCAACACAAACATAACTGAATATGGTCAATAAAAAATATTGTTCTCTGACTCTTTAAAAGGGAAAGCCCACTAGCTAGTTATACTGGGCATGTATATATCTTCTAACGGATCTGGATCTACTTTCTATCGCCTCGATAGTGTCAAATGCTCAGTAACTAGTGTCAAAAGTATTCAATCGTCAAAAATAACTTATATATATGTATGGCTAAGTAGTAATGTAATTATGAAAAATAATATTGCAAAAGATACACTTGTTCATACGATTTCAAAAAACAAAAATTGTCTTCAGAATGGCAATTGACAGCATATCCTGAATTTTGCCTACATTGACTTTTATAGTAAATTGCAATTCGGAGATAAAAAGTTTGTTGATTGACAAGAGTAATTATTGGACCACTCTAGTGATGAAAAAGTAAAATGAAAAAGAAAACACGTACCTGATCATTTGATAAGTTCTGGACAGCAACCACCCCTGTGTTAGGAGGTGCTAAAGGGCCGTAAAACATAGCAAGACAGTGCATGTGTTCGGGAGTGTACTTAAGCATACGATGCCTCCCATTGATGTCCTCAATTGCATAAACAGGGGTAGTTTGGTATCTTCTCCATCCAACGGAAACAATTATAGGGTCTCTAGTCTTCAGAACCTTTCTGTGCCACCTATGACGTTTCAAACGGGCCTGGAGAATTTAAAAACATTGTAACAAGGAAAGCGAGATAAGGTACCAGATGACAATCATCATGTAGAAACAATAATTAGCTCTAAACTTATGCACCATGTAGCACAATAAGTAGATTCCAAGACATTAATGAGAATGATTCAAGTTCATATCACTCCTAACATCAAAGCTTGCAAAAGTATTAGTTGCACACTCCAATTGTGCAATGTGATTTTTGAAATCAACTAAAATAAAGGGAAGTAATTAACAAAATCTTGTTCAATCCATGGAACTAAAAAGTTGAACAACTGTTGTTTCTCCACGGGTTTGACCAGAATATGTATCTATACCAATGTGATTAACCAGCAATAACCCGGCCACCCTTATTACGATAAGAACAATAACACTGATCTGATTAACAGCAAATACTATGTTCTTGTTATATGAAAGAGAAGAATGCACAATCAACCCGACAAGAGTCCCACCCAAAAAAAGGTTGAAAGATGGAAGAAATTAATGAATAACCGTTTCTTGTGTCTGCTCTAACAGAATCAGCACGCCATGGAACAAAACAACACAAGGAGAGAGGGGGGGAGGGGGAGTGAGAGACTAAAAAAGAGTTAGTTGGTGCATCCTGAGGAAAAACCAGAATAACTCAGTTCGAAAATAGCCAAGGAATCTACCCCTACCATACTAGTGATCTTCCAACTACATGTAACCACCATTGCCAAAAACAAAGCAAATAAGAGGCTACAAAAGACAGATTCTTTTCAGAAGGCTTGATAAGGAAGCATAGTACACCCTCTGTCCCAGAGTAAGAGTCCTACATACCTTTTTGGTACGTCCCAAAGTAAAAGTCTTATTCCGAAAATGGCAAATGATAAATAGTGTTTTGGACAACTATGTCCTTGTAATGCTTTTAAAAATAAAAAAAACCAACACTCCCTTACTTTTTCTTTACCCACTTGCATTATGAATAGTGTTTTGGACAACTATATCGTCAACCCACTTGCAACATTACCCATTTTTTATTGTTTCCTTAATAAGTGTGCAAAACCAAAGAAGGACTCTTACTTTGGGACGGAGGGAGTACTATTTTCCAAAATGAACGTTCCCACTTTCCAACAACAATGTGAATACAAAACAAAAAAAAAGTCCAAGAATGACTGTACATTTCTAGTGAAGATACTATGCTCAGCTTGGTCAACTAACATCCTAAAAGCACTTGAAAAGTTAATATAAGATCCTTGAGTATCCTACTAAAATTTCTACCAAGTCAACTTCCTTAATTTCCTTTAAAACTAGAAATGGCACTCATTTTGGGATGGAGGCAATGCTTTTTTTTAGTATCCCCAGCCATTCCATCAAATACCAAACTTTGACTCTATACTAGAGGCTCTATGGTGCCAAACCTTTTACCTACAAATGAAATTTCCTTCCGGGTCAAATTCAAAATACCACTCATACTTGGGCTTATACCCCACACACATATACGTCAAAGACAACCAAGTGAGTTTCTGCTTTTACTTTTCCAGCCTAAGTTTTATGATCCCCTCCAATCTTTACATAAGCCGATATATACATTTTCCATCCGCGTGATGAATATTTGACAAGAAAGTAATAGATATTGTCTTTTGCTAAGTAGAATATGACAACTATATTAGATATAAAGTAAGAACAAAGAGTTCTGGTAAATTGTCCATTCAAGAAAAATTACAACACTCTAAAGCTGGATGGTGTACTTAATAAAAGAACAAACAATTGATGTTGTATTTATTCAGAATATTTAATTTCATATATGATAATTGGCAGAAGGTTGAATGAAACTTTGATCTTCTAATACACCCAATCTGAGCAAGATCAATTTAAACCATTATCTATTGGATTAACCTGAGCACCCTCGTTGATGCTAAAATCATACGATGCCGGAAGTAGCTAAACCTCATATTTAGGGGTGGCAAAATGGGTTCCCGGATAGCAATGGATAAAACCCATATGTGTCCATTAAGCTAATGGATAAATTTGGGTATTATCCAATTGTACCCATATAATTAATGGATACAATTGGATAATACCCAAATTTATCCATTAGTTAATGGATAATAACCGGGTATACCCATCATTTTCATCTACATAATTCGCTACACAACCCACCACCATTCACTGCCACTTGTCGTGCACCACCATCATTCCGACACCCACAACAACCATCACCGCCACCATCACACACTGCCATGCTGACACCCATAGCCATCACACTGCAACCACCCCATAATCACCGCCGGCATCATCACTGCCATACCACCACTAAAGTTGCCGCCGCCACCTCTTCATCCCCTGCACTTCCAGCGCTGCACCAACCACCACTACACCACCCAGTTGCTTCACCTGTCACCACGCCACCACCTTGCTGCCACCGCTATGCTGCCTCGTGCCACACCACTACAATGACGTTGCTGCCATAACAATTTCTACACTTTGTTTTAAGTTCAAATCTTTCATTGTTTTGCTGTATTTTGTTGCTATGAGTAAGGACCACAATTGATTAAATATGGTAATTCATCTCATTGAAAATGGAAATAGGAAATCATTAAAAATGGAAACAAGTAATTAGAGAAAACAGAAAAACAAAGAAAAACAAAAAGTAGACAATAAGAATTGGGATTAACTTTCCGGAATGGAGGGAGTAAAAAAAATAGTGCAACCAATGAAACAAACTGTTCCTAACAACAAGAAAAAAGTTACCTTTCGGGGGGGAAAAAAAATCTAACGGAATCATATCAAATAGTCCATGCTAAACTATGAAGATAGATACAGTCAAACATAAATGTTACCAGAGTTTGACCAAAACTAGGAAAAACCACTAATTTGCACTTCAGTTCAGCATATAGGAGAAAAAGAAAAAAAAAACATTGCATACCAAAGTTGAATTGACTAAAAAGCAAATGTTTCATGAATAAACTATGTATAGTCATTTTAATTGTTTCAAGATTAATTTCCTAAATTTCAGAATCAAAATGCAAGAAATTATACATAATACATGTGCGCCATTTTCTAATACAATATGATATTGTCGTAATTAAAGGGCGGGACTACAGGAGGCATAATTGCTGCACTTGATAAGTACTTTAAAATTTTCCTTGTAATCTAGAAGACATGATGGTCGGATGGAAGTGGTGGCAAGGCAGCGGTGGCAGAAACAGTGGTGGTGAGGTGGCAATGTAATAGTGGTGGTGGTGGAAAAGTGGTGGTGGTATTGAGGTGGCAGCGGCAGTGGTGGTAGTGGTAAGGTGGTGGTAATGGTAGTGGTGAGGCGGCAGCGATGATTGTTAGACAGTGTTGGCGGTTGTAGTTTGTGAGAGTAATGGATAACCCATTGGTTATCCGGGTAAAAACCCATTTTAACCATTAATGTTATGGGTCTTTATGGGTTTTTATCCACTAAACCCAATAAATTAATGGGTACTTAATGGATAACCCAATAAGTCATTTTTTTAATGGTCATTGGATGGGCTAATGGATATGGGTTGAAAATTGCCACCCCTACTCATATTTCACGCTGTTAATTTTCTTGCTTATTATCCTGAGTACTGATAAGAAGACTGTATACTCTTATGAGATGCCAAAAAAAATGTGAAACCTGAGAGATGTAGGATGCAAAGTTAATGAAAGAAACATGCTCCCGGAGACTAGAGAAAAAAGAAGTTACTTCACACCGATGAATGAAACAATTGAGTACTGGCAGAAAAGAAAAAAAAAATTAATAGTGTTAATTTAACCTGCATGTAGCCAACATTTTCCTCCCCAAGACCAATGCCTCCAACAAGTATGGGATGACATGGGTCAAAATGTTCAATCATCTCATAAGGAACATCGTGGATCTCCAATCTAAGGTACGTTCCTGTCCTGTAACCCTCAATCTCCAACCGTGTGGCCTCATCCAGGTCATTGAGTTCAGCTATATTAATTTGCCTCTGTAGTTCGATCTCCTCCTTTAACTGAAAAAAACCAGCCAAAAATTACTTTGATTCTTTCCAAGCTGCAAATAGCAAGCACAATGGCATCAGAAACTCACCTTGTCATAGAAACTACCTTCGTTAGCTAGTTTATTATCCTTGTCTCCATGTCTCTTATCATTGTCCTCATCAGGTGACTCAGACCCGTTAAATGTATATTGGAGTTAAGATCACGAAACCAACTTGAAAAACTAAACAGCATATGAAAATAAAAGTGCAACTCCAGGAGAGAGAATAACAAGAAAGATAGTGGCCACAAGTAATAATAACATCCAAAGGATATTGAGCATCAAACTTAGCACGAAGGGCAAGCTTTTTAAGTCTCCTATCTGCAATTACTGCATCATCCTTGTCCGCCACACTGTCATCACCATTCATCTGATGGCTCTCATACTTCTCCCCTGTTTCTAAATCTTCAAATTCGCCAAATGCGTCATCGTCGTCACTTTGACCTTCAGATGCTTCACCTCGGCGCGCAGCCTTTGACCAATCTCCGGTGACAAAACGATCACGAATGCTTTTAATTTTTTCACCATTCTCCCAATCTTTTGCACCAGCATAATTTATAAATTTGGAACTATCCTCAGTATTTACTTTATCACCATCTGGCATATCCCTCGATTTCTGCACACAAAAAAAAAAAAAACCAATAACGTAGAAATAAAATTAAATAACGCAATCTGAATGCAAATGTAAATACACTCATCTAAATGACTAGCATAAGCATTTTAGAGTTTTGAGGACATATGCAACATTTAAGAATAACATCTAAAGCACAAACCTTGCTTCCTAGACCTTTAGGCTTAAAAAATTCACCATCACTTTCATCGTCATCACTGCCTTCATCAACAGAAGCTGTTGGGTTTGCAGAAGTCCCATAAACAAGTTGCATAAGATTAGTGTTCTGTCTTAACGCAGTCCTATCTACCAGAGACTCCTTCCATTTTGAAGTATTCCCCATGTCATCTGTTGTGAGCAAAGCATTAAGAAACCAAAAAGGAATAGCAAATCGCTGCAATCAAATAATTATTCTCTAAATAAACTATTGCAATGATTGATCTATCTTTGATCTCATGTACATATGAATTTTTATTTTGTCAGTGTTTGGATGCCAAGCCTGACTCTCCCAGAAAGTCATTAAATATAATACTGCTTGTATCTATCTATGTGATGATGCCCAAATATGAGGGCAAGTGGAAATACTGAAGTACAGAAATATCAAAAACAATATACCTTCTAGACCATTGTCGTCTTCATCGTCCTCGGAATACTCAGAACCGGAAGATATTTTGTCATCCACATCATCTTCTAATTCCTCATCTTCATCGGAATTCTGCAGCGTGCAACAAATTGAAGAAAGTGGGCACCGTATATATTTCGTAAATTGATAAAATATGTAAAATCAATAAGACCAGTTTTAATTCTAACAGACAACAAGCATTTCAAGACTTCCTTGATGAAGGAGAGACCATCCTTGGACATAATATTCCACTCTAGATCATTGAAAATGATGATACACAACCAGTTTACAATAGTAAAAATAACAACAATGTTAGCAGGTGATTTTTGTAAAATCTTCCATATCCGTTATGTAGAAGTTTTACCAACTTCATCTACATTATTTCCACATCTTCTTTATCTAGTTTCATCTGCAGTCTCTGAAAAAGTACTTAGCGTTACTCATTGCTTTACGTGTTTCTTTCTTTGCAAATTTAGAGGTCAAACCCTTGGCCTTCTGGATTCACGTAAACTTTAAAGACAAATCTCTGGGGGGGGGGGGGGGGGGGAGGCTTCCTTGTTCTCATGTTCTGGTTCCATGTTGCTTCTTTCAATTTTTATCTTCAAGCAATCATTATCTTCCCCCTCTTAAATTGTTGCACTTTCTAGACTTATTAGTACTCTTCTTTATCAATAAGAAAATAATGATGAAGAGAAGAAACAGACACAAAAGACAGTATTCAAGGAGACAAAATCAAGTTAAATAGAAAGGAAAGACAGTAATGACCAAGCCCACCAACACCTAAGAAAAAGTCAGACTGGGGGTCAGTCAAAAGATGCCGATTTGCAATATCAAGGTGATACAAGAAGACTATATTTGCATATTTTATAACATGATCTTTTATTTAATAATAAAATCAATATTATTACAAATAGAGAATCTGTTTCCTAAGATTATAACCAACACCGAGACGGTCGGACATTACCTTACAGTCCTTACAAGTTACTTAAGTATGTTGCCAGTGAGGGGAAAAGTATTATACAGTTCGGTTCCTTTCTTAATGGTATTCAATGTTCTTTCGACCTTTTAAAACAACCACTTGCTATCCTTATGTAAGTTACCTCCAAATATAAGACAAGGTCTTAGCCATCACTCTATCATCCACACAACTATTCGTATGCCGCGCACCATCCTTTCATACCATCAAAGCCTCTTAGACCATGCACAGTGAATTAAACGAAATTTCCCATTCAACACCCACTTTATCACTCCACATCAGCTTCTCTCTTCCAACTCATCCATTCAACACTCATTCAACTTTACACCCTACAATGGTTTGTTTAATCCCCATTCAACACCTTTCCCACTCATCATCCTATACCCCACCACTTGAAATTTATTTTTTATTTTTTTTTTTTTATTTTTATGATTAGTGTTGAAATAGTTATTATTGGGATCCATTTCAAGAAAAAGATGGGTTGGAATACAATGAAACTTACGTCAATTTAAAGAGAGAGAAAAAATAGGAATTTTGGTGTTAAAAAGAAAGAAAAAAAAAACATTTTCTGTGAAATAATTGAGCTCAAATAATTGGGATTAAAAAAAAAATAACTTGTCAGCCAATCAGAAGGTGACACATGTCCAGGCCAGGAAAAACAAAAAAAAGGCTCGCCGCCTGCACACACGCGCCTTGTCTCCGCGTGGTGTGAACGCACCACACGCAACCCAGTGTGTGGCCGCCGCGTGTCCAATCCGGTGCCCACCATTCCCATTCACACTTGTTGAATCTATTCAACAAAATCATTCACACAAAACCCATTAAACAACCATTGGAGCAATTAAACCCTTTTTCTTTTGTAAATACCCATTCAACACCCATTTTTTTTTTTGCCATTGTAGATGGTCTTATGTGAACATTTATCTCACATGTATCCCCTGGATTTGTTCATCCATAACATTCTGTTATTGAACTTCAGCCCGCTGCTCCCATCCAACTTGAGGTGGATAAGTGCTAATTTTCAGTTCTCGCTCAAAATAATAATAATAATAATAATAATAATAATAATAATAATAATAATAATAATAATAAGTATAGTTCATTCTTGTAGTAAAAGTTCTTGGCCCCAAGACGCTAATCTAAGCCTAGTAGCACAGAGTCCCTACATAGACCATAAACAACCATTTCCCACCACAAGAGCTTGAAAACAAGGGTCCTACACAACGACCAGGTGAACTGATCACCCAAGGAGGTGTGAACCCCCGACCTTGCTGCAACCCTACAAGACAGGTGCAAGCCACGTAAATGTAAGACAACCTAATCTGATGTAGTTAACAAGAGGGGATGAAAGTAAAATTTCTGGTAGTTCAAAGCAGTTAGCAAATGAATGAATACACAGGTGTATCTCTTTTGATGTGTGATGCGTCATTTTCTTGGTGTGAGGTTGAAGAACCTTAGGTGTAATGCCTGTGGACCCTCGAAATGATCCCTATCTAATTTATCTCCTAGTTCTCCTCTTACCCAGTAATCAAATCTGAAATTTGACTTGAAATCATATACATCTACCAATTCCCACTCCCGATTCAACCCTTGAATTATAGTACAGAAGGTAAACACGCATGCTGCGGCATAACCGTAACGCATATAATTGAACTTTAGATCGTAAGATCGATTTGTGGAATCTCTGTTGGGCTACCTAATGTAGCCATATCTCCTTTTTCCGGACTTGGTAACGCCATCCTAAAGGTATAAGCCTTTAAGCTCAATGTAGCATAGTGAAGTACAGTGCAACAACAGAGGGAAGAAAAAGAACACATTTGAACCACCACTCAGAACCATCACCCAGTGGCAGGCTTCCACCAACAAGAACGGTAGGAGTGCAAAAAGAAGCTTATCAAGAATAATGATCAGTCCATTAACAAAAAGGTAGCAACAACGTTACCTCTTCATCATCAATCTGATTCCCAAAAATTGCTCTTCTCCTCATCCTTCCCTCATGGAGTTCGATGTGTTCCTTCAAGTTATTTTCTGAAAGAGCCTCCACTGAATTACTATTTTTTCCATCAGAATTGTCATCAAGGGTTCTTGTTTTAGCTTCATCATCTTTTAAATCCAAACAATCCAGATCTTCATCATCACTTTCTTCATCAGAACCATCAGTTAACGAATTATCTGCAGTCTGATACTGCTCATCTCTTGCATTACTTGAAACTTCAGATGAAATACTAGCCTTTTTGCTGAAAAGATCAACGAAGCTTCTCTCCAATTCCTTGTTAATAGAAAATTTTGGATTTTGAAGTGATTTCACCATGCTCACACCTTCATCTTGATCCTTTTCTGTAACAAGATAGAACCAATCAACACAATAACAGAATTTATACTTGAGCATTACTAAGGGTACCGACATATTGTCCCAATTATCAGTCCAATCCATATGGCAATGCATGTAAT
Source organism: Campanula takesimana (assembly GCA_026119855.1). Classification (NCBI taxonomy): domain Eukaryota; kingdom Viridiplantae; phylum Streptophyta; class Magnoliopsida; order Asterales; family Campanulaceae; genus Campanula; species Campanula takesimana. The sequence goes on along the minus strand of JAOWBW010000038.1, from coordinate 570,015 downwards.
GTGTTTGGTATGATATCACTTAACACTAGGGCCACAAACTAACCAACCAAATGCATTGCCACACAGGATAGAATCTCTTATATCATTTAATCAGAACGTATGTTGCATACAAAATGAATTAAAAACAATCAAAGAATAAGGAATCCTTACGAGCTTGACTCTTGTTTTCACCATCAATGTTAGAAAACTGCACAAAGTGATCGTTTATGTTTATGTAGATAGCATCCTTATCAAATACGAGATCCCCCAATCCAGACATTGGTGCATATAATAGCTTCTCTTTGTCACGCAGTCCCTTCTTTTTAGCTGCTGATGGTAAAGGACATGGATCCGCTAGGTCTGTAACGCCAGTTAAACTGTAATCTCCCACTCCAGCTATATGAACCTGATAACAAACTTCAATTAGTACACGTAAGTCACCATGGCACATGCGATGCGCACACATCATAATAATACTACCTCAGTCCCAAAATAATGTCATACTTTGACTATCTACGTCAACTTGATTGAACTTTAACCAAAATTTAATATCTAAACATTTATATTGATGCACAATTATCTGGTTTTATAATTTCTTGAAGATCATTAATATTCAATACTACCTCCACCTCGGAAACACAACTTTTATCTTGGTGTTCGACTTGATTGAACGCGAACAAAGTTTTTGTGAAAGCTAAATTATCCTAATGAAATTATAAAAAATGTTATTGATGAACCATTAATAATAATATCAATAGCTATTTTTAGAATTCAAAAAAATTTACTAACTTTCCATATATTCTTAATCAAAATTATAAATTAAGTTGACAGCCAGAACCAAAATGACAGTATCTTTCCCGGATGCAAGGAGTAAAATTTTGGTTAAAGTTCAATCAAGTTGACCAAGAAAATCAACGGATGACATCTATTCTATTTTATAATTTACATCTATTCTATTTTATAATTTATCATAACATGTTATTAAGAACTTTTTATTAATTGCCAGAAGAAAAGTAGAACACACCTCTCAAATTTCCTTGCTAAAGAAAATGATTCTGTTACTTTGTTTAATTTAAGTTTTTTTTTTTCTGGAATTCGTACAAGACATTCCAAAACCGAACAATGAAGGCATGACTTTAACCTCTTCTCTCCTTTTTTAAGGGATCACACGCGGCGCATATAGAATGAGTTTAGGTACTAAGGTGGTCAAGTATTGATTTCCCTATTTGCTTAATATATAGATATATGATATTTAGGACGCATCAAGATACCAGCATACATCATGAAAAGAGGCTCATGTAATGGAAAGAACATGCTACGAGGGTAAACACAGAAGTAGTAAGGCCAGCATGGTTGAGAAAAGACATAAGAAAACCTATATGGTCTATATTATTAAGCATATTAAAAGCATCTTATGGAAAATAACACGAGGTCAATAGAACATGTTAAGAGGGCAACATAAAAAGTAGTAAGGCCAGCATGGTTGAGACTTGAGAGAAGACATAAGAAATCTATATGGTTTATATAATTAGGCATATAAATAGCATCTTAAGAAAAATAACATGAGGTCGGTCACAAAAACCCGCAAGTGTCCATTACAACAGTACAGGATGGTATAGCTTGTACAAATAGCATAATGATGCGTAACCCAAAAACCCTACAGACGCAAGTGACAAAGACCTAAGCAGATTTCATTAACTTATGGGTGTCTACCTTACCTGCAAGCTGTATGAGAGTGAGAGTAGACACACAACATCCATTAATACTATGTCTTGGCTTGATTCATATTTTTTTCTATTTGAAACAGAAGTGTGCAAAGAATAGCACATGAACTAGAAACTCGTTGAGTAGGAAGTCTACATGGAAGGGGGATGAGCGGACGGTTTAATTCAGATTTCAAGAAACTTGATCAAATGGGTCTCACAAAACGCATATATGTACACACGTGAAAAATAAAGATAAAAAAATACAACTAAGCTCGAGTAAACATCACTCACAAATAGTTAAACAAGAGACTAAAATCATAACAGAAGGAAGCACATGCCTTAGTTCCTCTTTTCATGTTACACCCACGCAAATAACCATACAATGTTACATTTCTGTCGCACTTCTTATTTGTATGAACCCTCTCTGGTGGCGTAACATCTTCAATACGATCTACCAGAATGTAAGGATGAGAAGCTCGCCATGAAAGAGGATGAAATTTCATAACTGAAATGAACCTCGCAAGATTATGAATTTCTCTTTTGGTGTACCTGGCAGTTCATAAAATATAGACAACTCTGTAAAAAAGGATTGCTCTCATTCAATTCAGCAACAAACATATATTAGAGATAAAAGTCGCAAGAACTTACTTTCCATTAATAAGACCAGATAAATAAAATAATTTAGCCCCATCATAGATTTCAGTCCAAAATCGACGCTTGAGTTGCTGCTTTGTCTTTTTAAGTTTCTTCACGTCTTTGAACTTATCAAGATGCGTAAGGACGCCCATAACCTTGGGAAACCCATGAACTTGCAAAATGTTGAGGAACTCGAAAGTTTCCTGCAAGGAGAAGGCCATATTACATTCATAACTACAAATTACTGACTTAATCATCACTATTAAGTGTTATTAATGGACAAGAAATCCATGTTAAAGCAAATGTGAGAAACAGAATCAAAGGAAAAGCATCCACTCATGCCCAATAAAGCTAGAATAAAGAAGGAAGCAAACAATCTTGCACCAAATCTGTTCTAGCAATACAATGTCCCAAATCGTTTATCCCAAAGAGATGCACAATCAATTTACGGCTCCAAAAGTCAACTTAAACCAAGACTTGGCTAATAAACATTATGTCTTTCAGGTCCTTCAGACAAACAATAGTTAAGAGAATCACATTTTCATAGCAACATATGTCCATTACTTCTCACAATGCCCTGACCAATTGCGAAGAGACGAACCTTGAGAAAACCCAACTCCGAATCAGAATAAAATATGAAGTAATCCACACACCCTTTCGATCGAGGAAAAGAAGGGAATGTGATTCTCTCTCCTCGACACATATGAGACATCTGAGCTCAATGCTTATTAGCCTCCTATGTTGCTTGTCAATAACAAATTTCCCCATCAAAAATCAAGATAAACGTGACTGCTTAAAGTACGATTGCATATCAATACAAAAATATTATGCAAGAGAAGCGCAAAGATACGTAAGAAAGACATAAAGAAGCATACATGGACTAATTAGAACAATCATCATGTGTTCAAAGGCTCCAAGCGCAAGGATCATTTCAATAGTCACCGGACAGGCACAAGGAAGTAGTAAGAAAGTGACTCCTTTATTTACAATCATGGGATATCTAGATAGCATAAAAATTCTTATATATGAGATACTATCCCAAGTAGATGTATTTGAAATAGCAGCCCCAATGCACCATGGTGAGGATAACCTACATATGTCAGGGGAAATGGAGGAAATGTAGTCAGCCTCCTATTAACGACTATACCCAAAACTGAATGACAGTCATGCAGATAATGTCTTTAATACACCAGTCACCCATTGCATTTCATCAATCGTAAAACTTTGCCAGTTACCATCCCACATTCACATAATGCAATGAGGCAAGTGGATATAAAAAATATGTAATGACTAATTATGCATTAGATTTCAAAAGTTACACAAAACCAATTTCACAATGCGTGTCAATTTGCTTTCAGGTTAAACTTACATTTACAATTAAAACAAAGAAGAAAGGACTCACCATTTCAAAGCCATAACTTCCATCAATGAGAAGCAGTGCTAAATCAGCAAACTTTGCAGCATCGATCATACCATTTATATCATTCGGACACTCCACAATTTGAAGCCGTCTTTGCTTGCCTGACATAAAATTTATCAACATACAATTAATAGATGAAGTTGCCACTAGCGGAATGAACAGCAAAAATCCCAGATATTAAAAATTTGTTTTAATAGACAAAAACAATAATAAGTGAAAACGATATACAGAATCTCAACCTGACACAATGGTGATGGGGCCACGAACTTCAGATATATTTTGCTTGGTATAGTGCTTAATAAGAGACTTTATTAGAAGAGACTTGCCAACCTAATGACAAAAATTACAAAATCAAATTTCAGGATATCATTAGTAATATAATCACTTGAGTTCACATTACAATATTAAAGTACTCCCTCTGTCCCGGAATAAATGTCGCCGTAACGCCCGAAGGAACTTTGAGCAAGAAATTAGGGTTGATTTGATTATCCTAATAAATTTGTAAAAATTGTTATTAATACACCAATATAAATATTATCAATAACAATTTTTAAATTTTCATTAGAATGATTACATTAAATTAAAATTATTGCTCAAAGTTTCTTCATACAAATGTCCGAAAAAGGGCAAAATTTATTCCGGGAAAGAGGTAGTAATAACCAGATGAATTGTTTAGCAAGGGGCAAGAAGACCAACATCAACAACAAAAGTAAGAGGTAAAAGTACCTGAGGGGGGCCATGCACGACTATAACAAAGGGAGCAGGTTCTCCGGTGTTTCGATCAATTGTGGGAACATGAAGCCTCCTCTGCTCTTTCTCAGTAGAGCGAGACTGTAACCGCTTTGCTTTAACAGAAGAATTAAACGCAAATGCCTAGGAAATTTTAGCAATACAATTAGAATATGTTCCTAATAGTACAAAAACGAAACACACTGCAAAAACAATTTCAAGAACCTAAACTAGCAAATTTCGAACAATCATTCACAAGTTCCAATAGTCACAATAGCTCTGAAGGCAAGCTAAATTAAACGTGGGAGCAAACCCTAAAACTATAGGACTAAAAAGTTGATTCGGAAACAGAAAAAAAAACTAAAAACTTAGAAAACAATTAATTACCTTGGGGTTTTGCTGTTTTTTTTCATCGGAGATGTCGTTCTTCTTCTTCTTCGTGGCTTTGGACTTCTTTACGGCGGAGGGACCGGATTGACGGGACCTATGAGATTTGTGAGACAGCTCTTGGCTGCCACTGTCGATTCCCATCACGCAGGCGAAACAGTGTTTTTTACTCGATCAGCCCTAATATCTATCTGCGGCGGCTTCTTCTTCTTCGGTCTCTTAACAAAACCCCATCTACGGCCCGTATAAGTATTACGCATAGGCCTCATTTGGTTGGCAGTACTACTAGCTTGATGTTAGGGATTAGTAACAGGGTTAATTGCAATTTGGTTCCACACTTTGTCCAAAATTTGCAATGTTGATTTTGTTTTTTCAATTTCGTCAATTGGTATACTCACTTTGTCATTTTGTTGCAATCCAATTACGAAAATAACTAAGGGTTAGTTCTCTAACATATTTTATGTCATGTGCTAGCACATGACGTTTTAAGGGACGTTTTAATATATTTTTAGAGCTACACATATCCGATTGATATGATTCTTTTTTTAAATTGAAATTAATATTTAAATTTACAACATATATTTTTTTGGCAATTTTTCGGGTGATTATTATTTGATATTAAATCATAATTTTAAATATTTAAAAAAAAAACATGTGAAATAATAATCTAAAAAATGTGTTAGCCCCAAATATGTTTCATATGAAGTAAATGTTATATGCAGATTATCAAATCATACAAATATTTGATAGGAAAAAAAGGGAGAGGAAGAAAATGATGAATCGGGGGAATAGTGTATGTGGAAGGGGTGATGCGGGAACATGGCGGAGGGGTAGAGGAAAGCAAACGTTAGAAAATAAGGTATATCATGGTGGAAAATAGTACTCCCTCTGTCCCAGAGTAAGAGTCCTACCCCCAAATCCCACGCTTATTAAGAAAAGTGCTTAAAGATGAATAAACAATTGCAAATGGGTAGAAATCAGGAGAGGGAGAGTGTAAAATTACATTCTACTCCTATAGGTCAAAACACACAAGGAGATGTTTTTCTGTAAATATATCAACTTTATAATGGCATATGTATAAAAGACACTATTCAAATTTTGCCATTTTAGGAATAGGACTCTTACTCTGAGACGGACTAAAAAGGAAAATAGGACTCTTACTCTGAGACGGAGGGAGTAATTTTTTTAGATTATTTTTTCCATGTCCTCTATTTTTTAAATATTTTTATTTATTTAAATTATAAATTAATATAACATAATTAGTTCACCAAAAAAATTTGTCAAAAGATATATGTTTTAGATTTAAATATTAGCTTATGTTTAAAAAAATAATCATACAAATCGGATATGTGTAGCTTCACAAACATCTTAAATCGTCATGTGCTAGTCATATGATATAAATCTGTTAAAAAACTAATGACACATAATATCATGCTTAAATTAATGGAGATTATCTATTGCTTAGTTTCGGCCACATGGACTACTTTCTTGGTTTCTTGAATTAGTGCGGGATTGTAGTTGCCTATGGCTTAGTTCGACTGCACTTCTTGTTGTCTTGATTTGGAGATGACAACCAAAGTTCAGATAGTCCCATCCTCATAATTATAGAGAAACTAATGACACATAATATCATGCTTAAATTAATGGAGATTAATTTAGTGACTAAACTTGATGCATAACATGTTTATCTTATCTGATCATAAATGTATTATATGCTATATGTTGTGAACCTTCATTAAAATTTAAGTTTCGTGCCAATCCATGATTAAAACACTTGCGAGTACATGGATAGTTTTATGTGGGCTCTACCAAAGCGAGGTGCATTAATTCTATTCATCTATGAGCAAGATGAGGAAAGAGTGATTCCTATACGTTTAAAATGGTTTGACTTAATTAGGCTATCAAAAGACAAAGTTTTGGGCCTAAGGCACAGATGAGATTAAAACATGTTAGACATGTGATGTCTAAAATCTCATAAAAGATCTAAGAGTCATATATGATATGATTGACAATGAGTTGTCTACCTAATTAATTTGATTTTAAGCAGTATCGCCAAAGCGGACTTGAAATTAAATTAAAGTTGGATCTTAGCCCATTTAAATTATATTATACATTGGATGTATATGAAGGTTTTATAATTTAGTGGGAGTATTTGTAAAATACTAATATTTGTAATATCTTTAAAACTAAGTTGGTACTTATATTTAATTATATGTTTGCATAATTGTAGATAATGGCTCAAAGTACAAATTTATCATTGTGATCTATCCTTGAGAAGGAAAAACTTCAAAAAAATGGATCTAACTTCACGGATTGGATCCGTAGCCTTAGAATTGTTCTAAAATATGATGATAAGCTTTATATTCTTGATGAGCCCATTCCTGAGGATGAACCTGAATCATCTGCCCCCAAGGATGAGAGAAATGCCTAGAAGAAGCACAAGAGTGATTCTCGTGAGGTGGGTTGTCTCATGCTTGCAGCCATATGTTCTGAGCTTCAGAATACTCTTGAACACTTGGAGGCATATGACCTTGCTGTTGAGTTGAAAGACATGTTTCAAGAACAGGCAAGGCAAGAAAGGTTCGATACTATAGCTGCCATTGTCTCATGCAAGATGAGTGATGGGCAGGCTGTGGGCCCTCATGTTCTAAAGATGAAGGCTCACTTTAAGCATCTAGAGAGGCTTGGCCATCCCATTGAGGTTGAGTTGGCCACTGATTTTATTCTTAATTCATTGCCCAAAAGCTATAATCAGTTCGTAATGAACTTTAATATGCATGGGATGGATAAGTCCCTGTCTGAGTTGCATGGGATGCTAAAGACAGCGGAAAAGAAAATCGGTAAAGAAGCCGCTCCTGTGCTCATAGTATCAAAGAAAGGAAAGGGCCATAAAGGCAAAGGAAAAGGGGGTAAGACAAAGGTTGTCAAACCCAAGATTGGCAAGGCAATTGTTGCCAATGCTAATGTGGCTAAACCTGCTTCCCAAAAGGATGCAATTTGTTTTCACTGCAATGAGATTGGTCATTGGAAACGCAATTGCAAGGTTTACAAGGAAGAGATGAAGAAGAAGAAGAGCAGTGGGACTGCCTCTACTTCAGGTATTTATGTTATAGATGTTCTTCTTTCTACCTCTAGCTCCTGGGTATTAGATACCGGATGTGGATCTCACATTTGTTTAAATGTGCATGGACTAAGGAATAGAAGGCTACCTAAAGATGGCGAAGTGGACCTACGAGTGGGAAATGGAGCAAGAGTTGCTGCAATAGCCGTAGGAACATATGATGTCATTTTACCTAGCGGATTATTCTTGTTTTGAACAATTGTTATTACGTTCCGGATTTAAGTAGAAATATTATTTCAGTTTCTTGCTTGGATAATGAAGGTTATAGTTTTCTTATTAAGAATAAGAAGTTTTCTATTTATTTAAATGAGATGCTTTATTGTACTGCATGTTCATTTAATGGCCTTTATGTTCTTGATGTTGAAAGTGAGAATAGTGAGAATATTTATAATGTAAATAAGAAATCCAAACCTAATGATGTAAATCATACTTATTTGTGGCACTGCCGTCTTGGTCATATTAATGAGAAGCGTATCTCAAAACTCCATATGGACGGACTTTTAGATTCATATGATTTTGAATCATATGAAACTTGTGAGTCTTGTTTACTTGGAAAGATGACTAAGAAACCTTTCACTAAGAGTAGTGAAAGGGCTAGTGACATATTGGGACTCATACATACTGATGTGTGACCAATGAGCAGCAATGCTAGGGGAGGATATCAATACTTCATAATTTTTACTGATGATTTTAGTAGATATGGCTATATCTACTTGATGAAACATAAAAGTGAATCCTTTGAGATATTTAGAATATTTCAAAATGAAGTACAAAATCAACTTGGCAAAACTATTAAAGCACTTCGATCCGATCGTGGTGGAGAATATTTAAGCCAAGAGTTTGACAATCATCTTAAAGATTGTGGAATTGTTTCACAATTAAATCCACCCGGAACACCACAATGGAATGGTGTGTCCGAGCGGAGAAATAAGACTTTATTGGATATGGTCTGTTCCATGATGAGTCAAATTGATCTTCATTTATCCTTTTGGGGACATGCACTAGAAACTGCTGCTCTTACACTAAATAGAGTTCCAACTAAATCTGTTCCAAAGACTCCATATGAGATGTGGACTGGAAGAAAACCTAGTTTGTCTTTCATGATGATTTGGGGTTGTGAGGCTTGTGTTAAGAGAATGATCTCTGACAAACTTGCACCAAAATCTGACAAATGTTATTTTGTGGGTTACCCTAAGGAAACTAAGGGTTATTACTTTTACAACCGCATGGACAACAAAGTGTTTGTTACCCGAGATGGTACCTTTCTAGCGAAAGAGTTTCTCTCCAAAGGAATTAGTGGGAGTAAAATTAATCTCGAAGAGTTCGAGAACCCGAAAATAATATGGAACATAATGTTGGATCTGAACAAGTTTCACAAGGAGTTGTAGAACCTGTTCAGAATACTCAAGTTCCTCGCAGAACTGGTAGGGTGCGATCCGAACCTAAGAGATATAGATTTCTCATGACGGATAGCAATGAAGTGGAAGTCATAGTTGATGACGAACTTAATTCCTATCAAGAAGCGATGTTCGCTCCTGATTCAGATAAATGGCTTGGAGTCATGGAATCTGAAATTAAGTCCATGTATGATAATCAAGTTTGGAACTTGATTGATGCGCCCGAAGGTGTAAAAACCATAGGATGCAAGTGGGTTTTCAAAAAGAAAACTGACATGGATGGAAAGGTGCATACTTATAAAGCTAGACTTGTAGCGAAAGGCTATAGGCAGATTCATGGAATCGACTATGATGAAACCTTTTCGCCCGTAGCAATGATCAAGTCTATAAGAATTTTACTTGCCATAGCCGCATATTTTGACTATGAGATATGGCAAATGGATGTCAAAACAGCGTTCCTTAACGGGAACTTACTTGAGGATGTTTATATGACACAACCTGAAGGTTTTGTAATTCCAGAAAATTCTAATAAAGTATGCACGTTGCAAAGATCCATCTATGGGTTGAAGCAAGCTTCAAGGAGTTGGAATCTTCGATTTGATGAATCGGTCAAAGAGTTTGGCTTCATCAAGAACGAAGATGAGCCTTGTGTATACAAGAAGATTAGTGGGAGCATAGTATTATTTCTAGTACTATATGTTGATGACATATTGCTCATTGGAAACGACATTCCTGCACTACAGTCTGTAAAGACTTGGTTAGGAAAGTGTTTCTCAATGAAAGATATGGGAGAAGCCGCGTATATCCTTGGCATTAGAATCTATCGTGATAGATCTAAGAAATTGATTGGTTTAAGTCAAGATACATATATTGACAAAGTCCTTAAGAGATTCCGCATGGAAAACTCTAAGAGAGGAAACTCGCCAGTAGGCCATGTCATAACTCTAAGCAAGAACCAGTGTCCTAAGACGACTGATGAGCGTGAGAGAATGATTGGGATTCCATATGCTTCGGCAATTGGATCAATCATGTATGCCATGATATGTACTAGACCCGATGTCTCATATGCTTTGAGCATGACGAGCAGATACCAATCAGATCCCGGTGAGAGTCACTGGATTACAGTCAAGACGATTCTTAAGTACTTGCGAAAGACTAAAGATTCGTTCTTGGTGTATGGAGGATTGGAAGATGATCTTGTTGTAAGTGGTTACACGGATGCAAGCTTTCAAATCGATTAGGATGATTCAAGATCGCAATCTAGATTTGTATTTGTACTAAATGGAGGTGCTGTTAGCTGGAATAGTTCTAAGCAAAGTACCGTCGCAGATTCTACAACGGAAGCTGAGTATATTGCTGCATCTGATGCTGCAAAAGAGGCTGTTTGGATCAATAAGTTCATTGGTGAACTAGAAGTGGTTCCTAGCATTGCTAACCCAATAGACCTTTATTGTGATAATAATGGTGCTATTGCTCAAGCTAAGGAACCAAGATCACATCAGAAATCCAAACACATACTTAGGCGTTTTCATATCATTCGAGAGATCGTTGATAGAGGAGACGTAAATATATGCAGAGTACCGACTGATGATAACATTGCCGACCCATTGACAAAGGGTCTTCCACAAGCAAAGCATGATGGTCATGTTAGGTCTATGGGTATTCGATACATTAATTAGGCCCAGTGCAAGTGGGAGATTGTTGGTGTTGTATGCTCTAGGCACGTTATGATAACGATTAATGTTATCTATCGATTATGTTTTAATAAAGATATTGAATGTTTGATTATTATATCCTTTGCATGTTTATTATAATAATCCCCATCCCTGATAATTATGTATTAAATGTTAGTATAAGTTTAATAGATAATCATATGATGATTATGGTGTATAGGATACAATTAAACTCATGGGTATTTGTTGGAGACCAAATACTGGACCGACCCGTATGAGATTTATGTCATGGTAACAATGTCATAATTAAGTCTCATATAGTTATATTACTGGAATCTTTAGACTTGAGGTTATTACAGTCTTTCACTTGATGAATATTATGTTTGACATATTCAAACGTTACCCCTAAAATCTGAATCATGTAGGGAAGAGTAATAAGTCAAGAAAGGATTTGTTCCTCGTCAAGAGAGATGTCAAGCTTTGGCCACTCGATGAATGGTATTGATGAAATGCATGGCTGTGCTCAAATAAGATTTGTCTTATCAATACATTCGGGATCGAGAAAGCATTGGACTATGTAAGTTGACCACTGACCATGGCTTACGTTCAATAGACATCGTGAAATAAAGAGATTGTAATATGTTCTATAATAGATTAACGAACTTTAACAAGTTATATCATTTGGGTAATCATGATTTCCTGCTAGGGTCCGCTCATGATTTATGAGACAAAGTTTGTTTGGGCTCATTGCCAACTTGATATAATCCTATGGGGTCACACACAAGATAACGAATTGGAAAAAGGGAAAAATGGCTGTGTTTTGGTCTGGCACGGCCGTGCTCTTTATAAGACACGACCGTGCCATAAATCAACCAAAGGGCAATGTCTGGCGACACGGTTGGCACGACCGTGCCAAAATATCAAGCACGACCGTGCTAAGCTCGGCATGACCGTGCAAGATACAAAGCACGACCGTGCCAATAATGGGCGGCTGGCCTTGAAGGCATTGGCACGACCGTGCCAGATTTAGGGCACGACCGTGCCAGTGATTCCGGCCAGAAATTAATTGCAGCACAAATTGTGACGGGATTTGGGTATCCTAAGTCCTTAAGAGTTAAGGACTTATACCCATATAAATATATCAGTCCCAGCCATTGTATATGATTGATTCACTTGTTTGGAGAAACATAATTATTGATAGAGATTAAGAATCAAAGATCAATAATACATAGAATCATATAGTTCCTTTTGATCTAGCAGTCAAGATTAAGAAAGGGTTCTTAATATTCGTTCGCGTGTGGATATCCATAGAGGGTGATTCCGTTATCATCTTCGTGTTCGTGTTCCTGAGTTCGTGATTTGAAAGCCGCGAAGAACCCAAGACTCAAAGATCAAGAAATCAAGAAACGCTTCAAGGGTTAGTATTCTTATATTCATAGTAGATGTATTTGTCATAATCATATGAATGGATCTATAGGCTTTGGGTTTCATAAATTTTAAATGCTTAATTCCGCTGCGCATGTTACTATGAAACCCAAAAAACTCAGCCGAGGTACTCATAAATTCCATGAATGTTATCTTGGAGAGGTTTCTCAATGTCCCTTAGAGCCTTATGCATCTCTTTCCGAAAGCGGGTTGCTTGCTCGTTGAGAATGGTCTCGAAGTGGATCGCTTGTTCATTGAGAATGGTGTTGAGGTGGAAAGTTGTTTCCGAATCTTGGGTAGCATCCTAAATTGCAACTTCAATATTCGTTTCAGTAAACATGATGCATGATTCTGTAATAGTTGTGGAGGAATTAAGTATTTGAATTAAGTTAGACCCATAATTAATGATAAGGCATCATTATAAATTAATTTTTAGGAAAAGCATCGGTCTCCACATTTTCGGAATACTTTTTTGACAAAATATTGAATGTTTAACCGGACTGAAGTTGCCTAAGTTCCTCTCAGCTATGAGGAAGGGGTCCCACACGATAAGAGGCTCAGGTCACCGTAGTTTAAGCCAATTTAGATGTAAAAAGGGAGTGAGAGAGTGAACATAAGAGGTGCTTGGTGAATTTTGACAATTATTAGACAAAGGTGACCTTGAGGGTCAAAAAGAGATGGAAATGACTTGGTCCTTAGTCAAGTATAGGCGAGGAAGACCTAGGTTACTCGGTTTGACTTAATTGAGTCAGGTAAGGTTTGACATACGTAGGCCAAGAGGCGGGTCAAACAAGATCGGCTAGTTTGACTTAGGTGAGTCAATAATGGTGGGATGAAAACGGATTGACCTAGATGGGTCGCTTAACATGTTGACCTAGATGGGTTAAGACAACGGGTTCGACCTAAATGGGTTAAGCTTACAGGTTGACCTAGATAGGTCCAGACGACGGGTTTGACCTAGATGAGTCAAGGTAATGGGTGGACCTAGATAGGTTAATACGATGGGTTTGACCTAGATGAGTCAAGGTGACGGTTTGACCTAGATGAGTCAAGATGGTGGGCTTGACCTAGATGGGTTAAGGTGACGGGTTAACCTAGATGGTTCAAGATGACGGGTTGACCTGGATGGATTGAGAATGATAATTGACTGAGGTTGGTCAAGATGACGAGTTAACCTAAGTAGGTGAAGGTGATGATTTGACCTTGATTGGTCAAAGGTAAGTAGGTTGACCTACATGGGTCATGGTGAAGAGTTGACCTAGATGGGTCAAGACGACGGGTGACCTAGGTAAGTCGATAATTGATAGGTTCGACCTAAGCGGGTTAAAGTAATGGTTTGGCCGAGACACGATAACATGGTAGGATGAAGGTATGTTGACATAGGTAGGTTAAGATGATGGGTTCAGATAGTAGTGTTGGGTATGCCCACTTATATCTCAGTTTTTAATGTATAGATTTAATTGATCCATCACCTAAGTTTTATTTCATAAACTTTAGACCCATATGTAAGAAGTATTTATACTTCATTTTTTAGGTAGTCCATTAGAATATAATAGGCTTAGGAATAGGGAAAATACATCAAAATTCAAGAAAATCACAAGGATGAGTTATGCGCCGCGCCTACGCGCCTCTGACATGCGCATGTATGCGCGCGCTGTGATTATGCGCCAGGAAGGCTCTATGCGCCTCATTGACATTGTTTTAACACTTGGAAGATTTTCTAAAGATATGAAGACTTGACGAAACTCAAACTACGCCCAAGATCCAACGGTGGAGAAATAACACATATGCACCCAGATTTGAGGACATCTGTCTAGAACGGTAATATTGATGTTATGTGTCTAACGGCTATAAAAGGACACGTACTCCAATCATTGAGCTCCAGCACATCTGTCCTTTACCTTATCCATAAGGGATTTCCAACGGCTAGTTTTGAGAGCTCACCTATAAATACCTCATAACTTCAACCATTTGAAGTTGCTAAGTTGCTCTGAATTTTCTCTCAAGTATTTGTTGAAGATTTGAAGATTGCTCATTGAATTCCCAGATTTACCTTTATACCTTCATACTTAGCCCAGATCCTCAAGCAAAAACACTTTAGTTTTCTTGTCCTCTCAATCTCATAGATCTAAAGAGCCTTGAAACTAAGAACACACACGCACCTCTTTAAGTTTGATCATTTAGATCTTTCTTAAAGAGATACACCGGTTTTGTCTTTTGTTCTTTCATAGATAATAGATCTTTGAGTTAGTATTGAGCTCAAAAGTTGTAATTTGTAATACTCACTCATATTATATGATCTCCATTAGAAATCCAAGACTAACCATCTTGGTAGAGGACGTAGATCATTTCCCGATCGAACCTCTCCAAATAGCGCGTATTTATTTCTTGTCATTTACTTTCAAGTTTATATCTTATCTCACTATTTGCTTGTTTACTCATTGTAGATTGTTTGGATTGAATATTGTTGTGTTTGTTTCCCATTTACCTTAGTTCCATCTTACACTCACTTTGAGCCAAAATTTCTAGAGTGTGTGCGCCCCCTTTATCATATTTGCGCCTACGTTACTATACTAAATTCCGCTGTGCATTTCACTCACTCACTTAGGCGCATTTCATAACGCTTATTTGATAAAGTGCGCATTTGCAATTGAGTTTTTTAAGGGTACGAAAAGAATTTCAAAAGAGCTATTTACCCCCCTCTAGCTATTTTTATACCGTTGTTGCCCTTTGGGACTAACAAGTAGTTTGACCTAGATTGGTCAAGATAGGTTTAACCTACATGCTTGGACCTAGATTGGTTAAGGTGGTGGTTCGATAAAGGTAACGAGTTGACCTGAATGGTCGAGAATGGATAAATTGACCTAAATGGGTCAAGGTTGACCTAGATGAATTAAAGGTAGGTATTTTGACATATATAGGTCGAAGGTTTCCCTAAACGGGTCGAGGGTGAGTAAGTTTGACCTAGAGGGTCAAAGGTTGACCTAAACGGGTCAAAGGTGAGTAAGTTGACCTAGGAGGGTCAAAGGTTGACCTAGACGGGTCAACGGTGAGTAAGTTGTCCTAGGAGGGTCAAAGGTTGACCTAGATGGGTTAAAGATGAGTAAGTTGACCTAGGAAGGTCAAAAGTTGACATAGACGGGTCAAAGGTGAGTAAGTTGACCTAGGAGGGTCAAAGGTTGACCTAGTTAGTCAAGGATGGGTAAATTGACATATGGAGTCGACGGTAGGTAGTTTGAGATAGGTTGGTCAAAGGTTTACCTAAACGAGTCGAACGTGAGTGAGTTGACCTTTGAGGGTCCAAGGTAGGTAAATGACCTAAACGGGTCAAGACCGACCCAAGTTGATCAAGATAAGTCAACTAAAGGGGTCATAGAATATGGATAGATGACCTAGATGGTTAGGATGAGTGTTTTGGCCTAGGAGGGTTAAATATGGGTAGCTTGACCTAATTAGGCGAAAGTACGGAAAAGTCCCTATGACTAATAAAACCTCCCAAAGCAAGTTTGAGGGCCTTAGAGACGGATTTTGGGGATTAGAGACCCCACCTCAAGGGTCAAAGTCCTATAACTTTTGTTTGTCTCATTATCACGTTCATTTTGATATGCGGTGCGTTTCGTGGTTCATCCAGAAAGTTTCCACGTCTACGCGCAAATGACGCCAAAAATTCACTTTAAACGATGGCCTAACTGGTTGTTCTAGGAGTGTCCTAAACTCGATCAAAGTGCATGGTTTAGACATGGAAACGAATAAACCTCAACCGCTCGCGAAGCATACACAGTGAGTTAGACAATCCGGGTGCCATGAGAAAGGGCGACAGGATCACCGCCAATCTGTGAACTCTTGGTTATCCGGAGTAGGGTTGTGCAGTGTGACATGGACTAGTGGTATTTGTTGGATATTATGCCTTAGTCCCTTGATAAAGGCCTATGTGTTACATCATAGCTTCATTGTTATAGAGATAACAAACCCGATTATTATATCTTTTGCATGTTTATTATAATAATCATTGTCCCTAGCACTTATGAAGGGCTAGCATGAGTTTAATGGATAATCATATGATGATTATGATGCATAGGATGCGGATTAAACTTGTGGGTACTTGTTGGAGAACAATGTAATGGATAGACCTGTTATGAGATTTATGTCATGGTCAAATGTCATAATTAAATCTCATATAGTTATATTACTTGAATCTTTAGACCTGAGGTTATTACAGTCTTTCACTTGACGAACATTATGTTTGACATATTCAAACGCTGTCTTTAACTGGATAGTTATAAAGGGTATGATTGGCATAATCTGAATCATGTAGGAAGGAGTAATAAGCCAAGGCGGGATTTGTTCCTCTTCGGAGATATGTCAAGCTTGGGCCCCTCGATGAATAGTATTAATGAAATTGTAAGATACCCGGGGGAAAATGGAAAGGTTTCCCTCGAGAATCAAACACGGCATTTCAATGTTCAAACAAAACGGAGTCGCCACGTTAATTTAATTTTAAACCCAAATTTAACAGAAAAGGTTAGAGAAAATGATTTCGGAGCTCACGTTACGGCTTGGGAAGAGTTTCACGTCACCCAAGCCGCCTCGGACAAAGCCGAGTCTCCCTAAGTTTTTTAACGAAAGTGCATATGTGTGTGTGTGTGTGTGTTTAGAAAACGGGAGAAACTGACTTTAACAGAAAACGGTTAGGATTTTAACAGAAAAGGGGGTTCTTTTGTAAACATTCTGGATTAAAGGGGAACTGGACTGAAACATGCCCCTGGACAAAGTAGCCGTACGGCTAAAGGGGGTCTTCCTGGGAATTTTAAAAGATTCTAGGAATCAGTCCAGTTCCATACAGAAATAGAGCATTCTGTCTGAAACTGGACTGTTTGATCATTTCCAGCCATTCTTTTGTAACAAAACACAAATTAAATCATCCCTATGTCATCAATCACTAGATTAGACACCAAAAAAAGAATTTTGGATGTGATTAAGACAATCATTGGGGAATTATTAAGAAAAGTTGATGAAAGTGGCCTTTGAGCCAAGATAGCCATTTTGATGAGTAAAGATTCAAACTTTACCATTAAAGTGAGATCTTTATACAAGATTAAACCTTTAGGGACAACAAAATGACATAAAGATTGAATCTTTATGACCCAAATATGGGATTTTAGGCTAAATCAAGGTTGATAAAGATTGGAACTTTATCACCCAACATGATCATCATGGCCAAATACAACATAAAGATACATGCTTTCACCATGAAAATGCTTCATCAAGCTATTTAAAGGCAAGAAATTAACAAATCATGATCTTCTTTAGGTTTTATCCCTTTTCACATACTTGGATGTGAGGGCACATTGAATCATTTCATAATTTGGTTCCGAGATACATAACAAGAATGTAAGGTGCTTGAAAGGACAAGACTTGCAATATAAGAGGTGCTTGACAAGGGCAAGACTTGCAATACAAAAGGTGCTTGACAAGGGCAAGGCTTAAAATGCAAGTAAATAAACAATATGAGCAAGAACAAAAGAGTTTGAGATGGAGAGGAGATAGGGAGAAGGAGGCTTCACCTATGGTGGTTATGGCCTATCTTCCTCTCTTTTCACTCAAGTGTTTGGTGGTGTTTCACTCAGACTGGATTTCTGCAGAGTTTCACCTACAAAACTATATTTCTCCCCCCCTTGAAATGATTAGCAAGGGTCTTAATTATAGGGACTGAAGGTGCCTAAACCAGCCGTACGGCTAGGCCCTTCCCGCGTCCAAACCATCCGTACTGCTCAGCCTGGCGAGCTTCTGGATTTTTCCAAGTTTAATTCCAGAGCAGTCCTAGAATTTTCAGTTTATCCTAGTGAGGTCCCAGCCCATCAGTTTATCCCTAAATGGTGCTAAGAGTTCCTCTAAGGTTGGTCGATTTTAGATTGGGGTACTTACAGAGCCTCACGGCAACGTCGCTTTGGAAAAGCGGGGTTGTCGATAAAAATAAGCATCCCAATCTGATGGGAGGACGGCTTGACCGATTTTGGTTTGCATGACTGGACCTAAAGGTATAGGATTCCTACGTATCCCGTTTGCGGAGAATCAAGCCTACGTAGTTCAGAAAAGGAGAGAAGTTTTAAGGTTATCCAAACCTAAGGGCTAGGCGGATATCAGTCATCATTTCCTAGGGAGACTAGCATGATTCTCGGCGAGTTCAGAGGCGGGACATAGTCAACTTGGCTCTATGGAGAGGGTTTACTTATACAAGGAAGCGTGACTCTCGGGGTCAGAGGCGGGACATGGTCAACTTGGCTCTATGGAGAGGGTTGACTTACACAAGGAAGCGTGACTCTCGGGGTCAGAGGCGGGACATGGTCAACTTGACTCTAAGGAGAGGGTTGACTTACACAAGGAAGCGTGACTCTCTGGGTCAGAGGCGGGACATGGTCAACTTGGCTCTATGGAGAGGGTTGACTTACCGGGACATGGTCAACTTGGCTCTATGAAGAGGGTTGACTTACACAAGGAAGCGTGACTCTTGGCGAGGCAGAGGCGGGACATGGTTAAATTGGATCTATGGAGAGGGTTGACTTACCGGATTTGGTCAACTTGGCTCTATGGAGAGGGTTGACTTACACAAGGAAGCGTGACTCTTGGCGAGGCAGAGGCGGGACATGGTCAACTTGGATCTATGGAGATGGTTGACTTACAAGGACATGGTCAACTTGACTCTATGGAGAGGGTTTACTTACAAGGACATGGTCAACTTGGCTCTATGGAGAGGGTTGACTTACACAAGGAAGCGTGACTCTTGGCAAGGCAGAGGCGGGACATGGTCAACTTGGCTCTATGGAGAGGGTTGACTTACAAGGACATGGTTAACTTGACTCTATGGAAAGGGTTGACTTACATAGGGAAGCGTGACTCTTGGCGAGGCAGAGGCGGGACATGGTCAACTTGGCTCTATGGAGAGGGTTGACTTACAAGGACATGGTCAACTTGACTCTATGGAGAGGGTTAACTTACACAAGGAAGCGTGACTCTTGGCGAGGCAGAGGTGGGACATGGTCAACTTGGCTCTATGGAGAGGGTTGACTTACAGGGGTGGTCTTACGTCATTTTGGACTGCCGGGACAAAGGCTTCCTTAACCTAAAGAGACCATTCTGGGTCAAGGCTTGGTCAACTCCATCTTTGGGGAGTTTGACGGGAAAACTTGTCTTATGTCCGACTAAGGGCTGCCGGGGACAAGGGTCTCAACCTATAATGACTATTCTGAGTCAAGGTTTGGCTTTGGTCAACTCAACTCTACGGGATGGTTGACACATTTTCTTAACACCGGGGAAGAGCCTTGGGGTGACCGTTAAAACACATTGTGGACGAAAAAAGTCCAAAACTTTGGGAAAGTCATTTTGAGGGGAGATCAAAAGAATTTTGCTTTAAACATGGTCTTTGATAAATGATGCCAAAAGGACAAATTTTGGAAATGCTTATTTCTAAAGGCAAATCTTTTAACAAAGCATTTTAGTCAAATTTTTTATTTTAACTTAACCGTGAGGTTTGTTATGCATAAAGTTCTTTGGATTTAGTCCATTCATTGAGGAGTAACTGATGGTAGGAAATCTGCCCGTCACTGTTGTGGGGATAGCCCCAATGTCATCTTTATCGTTGATATCGGGGTAGCCCATGTCCTTATTGTTGTTGATGTCGGGGTAGCCCCATGTCCTTGTTATCGTTGATGTCGGGGTAGCCCCATGTCCTTGTTGTCGTCGATGTCGGGGTAGCCCCATGTCCTTATTGATGTGGAAGTAGCCCCAATATCATCTTTGGTCTTTGAAGTGAGGTTAGGAACCCATCCCTTTTTCATGACCTTTTTCATGACGCACCCTTTCTTTTGCCTAGGCCGCCCTTTCGGGTTTTCAACCTAGCGGGCATCTCTTTTGCGTCTTTTATAGCACACCTTGTTTTTTGCCTAGGCCGCCCTTGTGGGTTTTCAACCTAGCGGGCTACTTTTTTGGTGCCTTTCTCTATTTTTTTTTTTTATGAGTAATCCAGCTGACTCGATAGAACGAGGACTTTAAAGTATTTTTTCATGGAGGAAACATGCAAGGGCATTTTATTTGGGAGAGAGTCCCTTTATGTTGGTAAGTTCTTTGAGCAATGTATCATGAAATGGGAGGAAGCCCTTGCTTGACAGAATACAAGTGTTTAGCTCTTTCCTAAGATGTAGAGAAGAAGACTTGTCGAGACATTTGAAATTTACCTTAGTTAAGATTATCAAATGATTGCTTGAATGGACCTTGTTTGTTATTAAGTCAAGATTATAACAAGCAATTAGCCTTAACATGTATAAATGTTGTGATCAATTGAGATTAAGATTCGATCAATGGGAAGATCGGGAGAAGAAGGTGTGTCTGGGAAATCGGTCATTGATGGGACCGAGAGAAAAGAACTTGGTCATTTTGAGAGGACCACGATTTGATGGTTTTGTTTTATGTTGTGACCGGACCCGAAGGTTGCCTACGTTCCCCTTAATTTGAGGAGCTCAGGTCGCCGTAGTTCGGCCATGGATCATCTTTTGTTGAAGTCAGTGTCCTTTTGAAGGATGTTGTTGCTTTGCTGATGTAGATCGCTTTGCTTTGCGGTGAACTCCTCGAGATGTTCTTTGAGGTGGACTTGGTGAGCTTTTGAGGCAAACTTCCTCTTCGCATATATTCATTTCCTTTCCCTTTTTCCATACATTCATTTCTTTTCCCTCCTTTTTTTTCCTTTTTTTTTTTGAGGGATGAGGGGAAACATTAGCCCCAACTTGCTATCTTGGACATTGGCTCATTTGTAGCCCCTTGGTGGAATTCTGTCATTCTCACTTTGACTTTTGAAGATCTGGGAAGTCCTTTGCTTGGTTGCTCACGCGCGATCACGGTTGAATCTTGCTGGTTGAGCAACAACATCCTTGGCTTTCATTGTCTCGGGATGCCTTTGATGTGCATCAAGAATTTATATCAGAAAGGTATATCAGGTTGTGTATTGGGAAATGTGTATCGGGTTGTGTATGAAGGAAGATTTTCCATTGATGGTTTCTTCATGCCAATTGATCACAACATTTATTCACATCAAGATTAATTGCTTGCATTTAGCATTTTTTATTTGTGTTAGGTCCATTCGTCCTTAATGAGTCGTCATTGACTAGTATGCTTAGAAGTCAATTCATCATTTTGGGGACGTAGCAATCAGTTGATAATAACAAGTAAGGCAATTTCAAGAGTAAATGTATATTGCAAAATAATGTCTCAAAGTCTATAGAGAAGAGAATGAAAATGACTCTTTTATTCAGATAACTTTGTACATACATGTCCAAGTATGGATGGACCTTTGTAAAAATAAAAAGACACAGTCCGGGACAGACTTTGGTGAAAGTCTAGATCCTACGAGGCTGGAAGACTTTTTTTTTTTTTTTTTTTTTTTTTAGGGATGGGCTCCTATGAAGTATGATGATCCGTTTTCTTCCACAATTGTTAGAGGGGTTGTCGGCGGCATATTCCATGTCTTCCACGGGGAACTCGGGTTCCATGTCGTCGGGAAAGATGTCGCGAGGTCTCCATCTGGCTCGGCGTTGTAATTGCCGGATTTGTCTGTTCATGAGTGGGGGGTTTACTTTTGCCATCTCCTTTTGGTGATTTCCTTCCGAGGCGCGCAACCTTTGTGCATGACACTCGACGAGGGTACAGACCTCCATTTGATGTAGCCGCCTTTGGGCTTCCGAAACACAGGCTTCTCCTTTTTGTTCACGTGGATGGTTTTCTCGGACGCCAATTCAGATGTGGGCTCCTTGGTCGATGTTTTCAATGGACAAGGCCGCAAAGGACTTTAGCATATTAAACCTCAAGGTGAAATTATAACCGAGATTTGAGAAGAATGCTTCATTATCGGATTAGCCTTTTAGGAAAAACTTGATCATTTTATTTTAAGATTTTTTTTTAAAGACACACTTTTGTTTTGAGTGAAAGACTCGCACACATTTTTTGCAAACTTTTGACAAGGCAATAATAATAATAATTTTATTAAGAAAACTGACAATGGACTCAGAATGGTCACCACATGGCATCAACCGGAGAGTCAAGACTCTAAACCTAACTGACCTTTCTTAAGGGCTTATCACACATCCTAAAAGCAACTGACTCTTCCTAAGGATGAAAACAGACTCTTTCTAAGGGGATGTTGGTGGAAGAGGTTTTGACATTCCTCTTCTGACCAAAGCTGTAGTTTCATTTCCAATTTCCCAACCGGGGGCATTCAAGCTTTCCTTTCGCGATCAACTTCCGGATGACACATTTTAAAGCGGTGCAATCATCGGTATCATGTCCATGATAGTTGTGAAAGGCACACCTCTGGGTCTTGTTGAGACGCCTTTCGGGGTTTTTAGGTTGAAAATTGACAAGAGGTGATGTGAGGCCCTGCTTGGCCAATCCTTCAAATACCTTGCTTATGGGCATTCCGAAATCCTCAAACCTTGTGAAACGGGGTCTGGCTCGGCATTCGACTTTTCTTTCCTCGTTGACCGGAGCGTGATGGGGACAAGAATCACCATCTCTAAATGCAAAGGGGTTCTCATTGAGTGTCTTTTCGAACATAGCTTCCATTTGTTTTCTCTTTCCCAATAGATGATTGGGAGGATTTTGCGGAGGTGCAGGGGCATAGGCATACCCATAACCTTGGTTGCTTGCAGGAATATACATTGGAGGCATGCGAGGAGCTTGTGGTCCAAAAGGTCTTGGATTGTAGGAATGATACGGGTCACCCCGGAATCTCATCGGGAAATCTGGTGGAGGCAAGTTGGTGATGCCTGTTCGGGTATCCATATATGGTCTAAACAGTGACTGAGCTCTGGTGACTTAGTTGATGGTATTAAACCGAGAAGGGATTCGATTGGGAAGGTGTTGTGGGTATGATGCTCGAGGCGTAACTGGTGTGAACAGTGGTTTGCAAGCCTTTTGAGTGGATTGTGTTTGGGGTTTTATAGGAGGCGTCCCATGGGAGATGTTGGTTTTGGGATGAGGCGCAGCGAGGGGGATTTGAGTGAGAGGCTCATTTTGAATGACGGTGTGTTGGGGCAAAGACATGGGGGTTTCAGTATTTTTGTAAGATGGAGGGGACAATCTTTGGTTACGGCTAAGGTAGTGCGAAGACATGGGGGTTTCGGTATTTTTGTAAGATGGAGGGGACAATCTTTGGTTGCAATGCAGAGGTTGGGTAGCTTCCACCTTTTCATTGTAGTTGGTCACTTTGGTGGAGGGCCCATCAGTTTGAAATAGGGTTACATCACCCTTTGTCCCGTCGACTCATCAAACGGGCTCTGCGTCTCTTTATGGCTCTTTGTGATGACTTTTTCTTTAGCCCCGGAGGCCTCTTGGAGCAACTCTTCTTTCGTTGGGCTATCCGAATTATCCGCGGCGTCATTTCACAAGCTACTGTCCACTGAAGTGATCTTTCTGAGGTACCGGATCGGAGAAGTTGTAGTGACCGGGGAACTTTCTGACTCCACACGCACTAGGCGGCGACATGATGCTATTTTCCACTTCATCTGAGCTACGAGAAAGACAAAAGGTGGCTTTAGGCTTGGGTAAACATCAGGTGAATGCTTGGGCCAAAGGCTATTTTAAGATATTTAACCGGGCCGAAGTTGCCTACGTTCCCCTCACCACGAGGGAGAGGGTCCCACGCGATGAGAGGCTCAGGTCACCGTAGTTTGAACGGGTTTGGAAGTCTAAGAGGAAAAGATGAACATGACTGACTTCTTGGAGGATAACGGGGATCCATCCAAGGACTTTACTGACTTCCTAGGGGACTAATCCTAAGGATTTAACGGGGATCTTAATGGGGACCTAGGGGACAACGCCTAGGGTTTCAACGGGAATCTTAATGGGGACCCAGGGGACAACGCATAGGGTTTCAACGGGAATCTTAATGGGGACCTAGGGGGCAACGCCTAGGGTTTCAACGGGAATCTTAATGGGGACCTAGGGGATAACGCCTAGGGTTTTGACGGGAATCTTAATGGGGACCTAGGGGACAATGCCTAGGGCTTCAACAGGAATCTTAATGGGGACCTGGGGGACAATGCCTAGGGGTTTAACAGAAGTCTTGGAGGATAACGGGGATCCATCCAAAAATTGATGGGTGTCTTGGAGATCTTCCAAGGACTTAACGGGTTCCTAGGGGACTACGCCTAAGGATTTAACGGAAGTCTTGGAGGATAACAAGGATCCATCCAAAGACTTAACAAAATGACGCTTGTTAACGCAAGACAACAAAGTGTCAAAGACAAAAAGCAAAACGAAGCAAATTCATGCAAGGTGTAGTTAGTTATCCGTTCAAGTTTACTTAAAACGCATCTTTATTCCTAAATGGTTGGAAAAGATTTCTCTTCTTTTTCGCAACTACTCTAATTCCTGGATCAGTGGAGGCCATCACTACGCCTATAGACCCCTCATTTTTCACCTGTATTGCACACTCCCAAGAACGGACTATCCCAGGCGAGGGTCCTATAGGGCACGCAGCTTCCACCGACCAAAAGAACTAAACCTAGGGTCTAGTGCGTCACAAAATTCCAATGCATGGGCCATTCTCATCATAGTTAAGCCCCGGTTAAGGTTAAGATTGACTTAACGATCCAACGAAATTCTGGCATGACCTCATTTTAATGAGGGATCTCGGACCTTAACCTCGGGCTTAAGGATGATTAGGATGGGTCAAGCATTAGAGCTTAATGACGCGGTGTCAACCTATCCTTAATACATGACTTCGGTTAATTATGGTTGGAATTAATGCATAATTCAAGGACCAGGTCAAAGATGACCTTGGTCATACTTGCTTTCACAAGGAGTCGTGACTCGGGCGTTAACTTGGCCATAATTAGCATTTGGACACGTATTAGGGACGTGATGACGTGAGCTAGACCAAAAACCAACCATGGTCACGGTATTTGTGTGTCACGGACATGTGTGGTTGACTCGGCTCGGAAGGGGAGGTGGAATGGACCCGTGCGCGCGAGAAGGGCACTAGAGCACCAATCAAGCTGCATCGTGGCATCCATCCCGGGTTTAAAGGGTTTTTGGAACGTGCACAAGGTCGAGTGCGCATTGTGTGAAGCATTCTATGTTCCCTTTTGAGTAAAAATAGAAATTTTCAGTGCGTTTTAATATCATGAGCATGAACAAGAGTATATACAAGACATGGACAAACAATTTAAACAAGTAATTTGCACAAGTAATCAAGCAAAGATATGAACAAGTGAGAGTCAAAATTTTGTACATGGAAAAGGTTTTTGAAATCAAAATTTTACAACAAGAACAACAACCTTTTGAAAATCATTTGTACAAAAAGGTTGTGCACAACAAAAGAATTTGAGAAACCAAAACTTTTATAAAAAGGGGTAATGCACAATGAGGCTTCAAAAACCCAATTTTTTTTCCAAAAGATTTGTGCATTACCAATCTTTAAAAATCCGTTTTTCGCTAAGAAAAAAGGAGGTAAAAGTGCACAAGTAGAGGTTGTAAATTGGAACCTGGATAAGAAGAAGCAAGGGGACCATCAGAATGTTTCTGCCCTGCACAAAATTGTTAATTTGAAACATTCTGTGGGCCCGGCAAAACCATCCGTACGGCTAGGGATGGAGATCCATTATTTTTTGCAAATTTTCAGCTTCTGATCATCAAGCCCCAGTTCCTTGTTTTTCCAAAACAGTTTCACTCCCAGAAATCAAAACAAAAACATAAAATAGACACAAAAATGCACAAAGTCAACAAACGGGGACAGGAGTTTGACCCACACAAAAGTTCCTTCAAAGCTTCTAAAAAGAAGTTTGCAAGCACTTTATTCCCTAGCAGAGTCGCCACTGTAAGATACCCGCGGGAAAATGGAAAGGTTTCCCCCGAGAATCAAACACGGCATTTCAATATTCAAACAAAACAGAGTCGCCACGTTAATTTAATTTTAAACCCAAATTTAACGGAAAAGGTTAGAGAAAATGAGTTCGGAGGTCACGTTACGGCTTGGGAAGAGTTTCACGTCACCCAAGCCACCTCGGACAAAGCCGAGTCTCCCTAAGTTTGTTAACGAAAGGTGCATATGTGTGTGTGTGTGTGTTTAGAAAACGGGAGAAACTGACTTTAACAGAAAACGGTTATGATTTTAACAGAAAAGGGGGTTCTTTTGTAAACATTCTGGATTAAAGGGGAACTGGACTGAAACATGCCCCTGGACAAAGTAGCCGTACGGCTAAAGGGGGTCTTCCTGGGAATTTTAAAAGATTCTAGGAATCAGTCCAGTTCCATACAGAAACAGAGCATTCTGTCTGAAACTGGACTGTTTGATCATTTCCAGCCATTCTTTTGTAACAAAACACAAATTAAATCATCCCTATGTCATTAATCACTAGATTAGACACCAAAACAAGAATTTTGGATGTGATTAAGACAATCATTGGGGAATTATTAAGAAAAGTTGATAAAAGTGGCATTTGAGCCAAGATAGCCATTTTGATGAGTAAAGATTCAAACTTTACCATTAAAATGGGATCTTTATACAAGATTAAACCTTTAGGGACAACAAAATGACATAAAGATTGAATCTTTATGACCGAAATGTGGGATTTTAGGCTAAATCAAGGTTGGGATGATAAAGATTGGAACTTTATCACCCAACATGATCATCATGGCCAAATACAACATAAAGATACATGCTTTCACCATGAAAATTGATCATCAAGCTATTTAAAGGCAAGAAATTAACAAATAATGATCTTCTTTAGGTTTTATCCCTTTTCACATACTTGGATGTGAGGGCACATTGAATCATTTCATAATTTGGTTCCAAGATACATAACAAGAATGTAAGGTGCTTGAAAGGACAAGACTTGCAATATAAGAGGTGCTTGATAAGGGCAAGACTTGCAATACAAAATGTGCTTGACAAGGGCAAGGCTTAAAATGCAAGTAAATAAACAATATGAGCAAGAACAAAAGAGTTTGAGATAGAGAGAAGATGGGGAGAAGGAGGCTTCACCTATGGTGGTTATGGCCTATCTTCCTCTCTTTTTACTCAAGTGTTTGGTGGTGTTTCACTCAGACTGGATTTCTGCAGAGTTTCACCTACAAAACTATATTTCTCCCCCTTGAAATGATTAGCAAGGGTCTCAATTTATAGGGACTGAAGGTGCCTAAACCAGCCGTACGGCTAGGCCCTTCCCGCGTCCAAACCATCCGTACGGCTCAGCCTGGCGAGCTTCTGGATTTTTCCAAGTTTAATTCCAGAGCAGTCCTGGAATTTGCAGTTTATCCTAGTGAGGTCCCAGCCCATCAGTTTATCCCTGAATGGCACTAAGAGTCCCTCTAAGATTGGTCGATTTCAGATTGGGGTACTTACAGAAATGTATGGCCGTACTCAAATGAATTGATAAGATCAATGTCATTTGTATTATTAATATATTCGGAATCGAGAAAGTATTGAACAAGGTAAGTTGACCATTGATCTGTTGGGTTTTGCATAATCATACGTAGCAGAATAAACCCAAAAGCCTAGATCCATTCAAGATGATTAAATTAATACGGAGATGAATTTAGAATACTAACTGTGGTGATGCTTTAAAATTTTCAGATCTTCAATCCTGCTCTTCGCGCTTCTTTGAATCACGAACGCAGGAACACGACCTCAAAGCTTGGATCACGAACTTGGAGGAGTTGATGCCAACGCCCTCTATGTTTATCCACATGTGAACGAATCTCAAGAACTCTTCTTGATCCGGATTGCTAGACCCAATAGAACACATTTCTATTATGAAGGCTATATGAAATATTGTTCTTGTTCTTGAGGAAGAAGAAGAACATATTTTCTCTCTTGGAGGCTCTCTAATTGATCAAGTATCAACTGTATCTGATTAGGGTATTTAGAGAGGTATTTAAACTCATTAAACCTAAATCCTTTAGGAGAAATAGGTTAAATCCCATCACAATACGAAATCAGGAAATTGGGCCCGAACAGGGCCTGCTCGGGCGAGTCCTTTAAGGTGCTCGGCTGAGCACCTTTGTTCCAACAGTTTCTGTAAGTCTTGCTCGGCCGAGTCCTATGAGGTGCTCGTTCGAGCACCACCAGAAACATGATTTTAGCCTTTTAAACAATTTGCTCTTTTGTGTG
This sequence comes from Campanula takesimana, assembly GCA_026119855.1. NCBI lineage: Eukaryota > Viridiplantae > Streptophyta > Magnoliopsida > Asterales > Campanulaceae > Campanula > Campanula takesimana. The sequence goes on along the minus strand of JAOWBW010000038.1, from coordinate 541,383 downwards.
TGACCCCATACGATTATATTAAGTTGGCAATGAGTCCAAACATATTTGTACTCATAAATCACGAGCGGACTCTAGCAAGCCATCACGACTACCCAATTAATATAACTTGTCAAAGTTCGTGAATCCTTCATAGAACATATCATAATCCTTTCGTTCACGATGTCATTGAACGTAAGCCATGGTCAATGGTCAACTTACAATGCTCAATACTTTCTCGATTCTGAATGTATTGATAGTACAAATCTTATTTGAGCACGGCCATGCATTTCATCAATACCATTCATCGAGTGGCCAAATCTTGACGTCTCTCTTGACGAGGAACAAATCCCATCTTGACTAATTACTCTTCCCTACATGATTTCGATTACGCCAATCATATTCTTTATAACTACCCGTTTAAGGGCAACGTTTGAATATGTCAAACGTAATGTTCATTATGTGGAAGACTGTGATAATCTCAGGTCTAGGGATTCAATGATATAACTATTAGAGGTTTAATTATGACATTATGACCATGACATAAACCTCATATTTGGGTCATGTCCAGTATATGTTCACCAACATATACCCATAAGTTTAACTTGTATCCCATACACATAATCATCATATGATTATCAAATTAAACTTATACTAGTTCTTCATAAGTACTAGGGACGGGGATTATTATAATAAACATGCAAGATATATATTAATCAACATTCAATAACTTTATTAAAACATAATCAATAGATAACATTAATCGTTCAAATAACGTGCCTAGAGCATACAACACCAACATGACCATGGCTTACATTCAATTTGTTGGGTTTCGTAGTCACATGCGCAGCGGAAATTAGCATTTAAATTTATGAAACCCAAAGCCCATAGATCCATTCATATGATTAGATCAAATACAACAATATGAATACTAGAAAAAATAACCCTTAATGACTATGAATTCGGTCTTTGATCTTGGTGGAGAACTTGAAGCTTTGATCACGAACAAGTAAGAACACGAACTTTGAAGATGATAAGCTTCACCCTCTAGCGGTATCCACACCACGAACGAATATCAAGAACACTTGATCTTGGTTGCTAGACCAAATTGTGAAACACGTTTTCACAATCAATATGAACTATATGGAATTTTTCTTTGTGTATTATTTTGTTCTTCAATCAAGGATGTCTTAGAACGAAATAAAACTCTCTCAAACCCTTTGGAAACTTGCCCAAAAGCTATGATGTGTTCTGGCCCGAATTTGGCTGTTTATATACAAGTTAGACCTATTCCAAATAGGAAACTTGTGTCTAAACCCGTCCAAAATTTCATTCCAAATCAAATTAGGAAACTGCCCCGGACAGTACTGTGCGGCCGCCCAGAATCCACTGTGCGGTCGCACATCTATCTGAAACAAACTGGTACATAACTGAGCTAAGTGTGCGTCCGCCCAGTCCATACTGTGCGGTCGCCCATTTCCCCAGATTTCCAGAATTTCCAAAATTCCAATATAGTCCTTTTAAAGATTCGTTCTCTTGTGTGTGACCCTCTAGGATTACACTAAGTTGGCAATGGGTTCAAACATGAAACCATAAGATATGATTAGGTTCTAGCAAACCGTCATACCTATCCAAATAGTATAACTAGATACAAGTTCGCATTCCTTTAGAACATGTCACAATCCCTTTGTCCACGATGTCATTGAACACAAGTCATGGTCAACAAGTCAACTTGTTTTTGTTCAATACTTTCTCGATTCCGAATATGTTGATAATCCAAATGAAATTGATCTAATCAATTCATTTGAGTCCGGCCGAACATTTCATCAACATCATTCCTACGAGAGGCCCAAGCTTGACATCTCTCCGAAGAGGGACAAATCCATTTAGCTTATTATTCTTCCCTACGTGAATCCGATTATGCCAATCATACCCTTTATAACTACCCGGTTAAAGGCAGCGTTTGAATATGTCAAACATAATGTTCATCAAGTGGAAGACTATAATAACTTCATGTCTAAGGATTCAAATGACATAACTAATATGAGATATATGTTCGACATAGACCATGACATAAATCTCATACAGCGGGTCATGTCCAGTACCTTGTTCCAAACAAGTACCTATAAATCTAACATGATCATCCCATGATCATTTAGCCTTTATACTAGTGCTTAACAAGTACTAGGGACGGAGATTATTATAAGTAAACATGAACAACAATAATAATCAAAACATCTCTTTATTGATATAAAATAAATGATAACAATTACAACGTTTATTAAACGTGCCTAGGGCACCACTACCAACACAATTGACATCGTGAGACAAAGAGATTGTAATATGTTTTATAATATAGGAAACTTTGGATCTTCAAAATTATACTAATTGGGTAATCATAATGGCTTGCTAGAGCCCGCTTATGATTTACGAGATCTGAACGGTTCGGACTCGTTGCCAACTTAGTATAATCCTATTGGGTCACACACGCAGAACGGATCGAATAAGGCACGTAAAATGAGAAAAACTATATCCTACTGGAGGATCCGTACGGATGGTTTGGGAGCCACCAAACTAATCCGTACGGATGGTTTGTCCGGCAGGAACAATTTTAGGTAACTTCTTGGTGATCAAGAAAACCTATTTCCTATTGAGATTAGATTTCTTCCTTGGATATAATGGACGATTTTCAGCAGCCGAAAACATATGCTTCCACATTGATTTGAGAAATCAAAGAGAGGTTTTTGGTGAGAGAAAAATACACATTATTCAAGGGTTATTAGGGTTTGATTATTTTCAATTATCAAACCATAATATTCATTCAAGGGAGATTGAAGAAGGGTTCTTCAAAGCCAAAGTTTTCAAGCCTAAAGGATCTAGCAATCGCGTCAAGAAGGAGTTCTTGAATCCGTTCGAAGTGTGGATACCAAGAGAGGGTATTTTTCTTAATACCTAAGATCTTAAAGTTTCATTCCGAGCAAACAATGTTAGAATTCTTTTCGTCTTTATTATAAATTATTTGATCATAGCGGATCCTGGCTTTAGGTTTTGTTCATGTAAAGTCTTCCGATGCGCATGATCCGTTGAAACCCAACAGTATTGTGCAGTAGGAATCTAGTTCGAGAAATGAGGGAGATAAGAGATCATGATAATAACGAAAGTTAGACCCACTAAGTTTGCAAAAGTTTCAAAACAGTCCCCAGCAGAGTCGTCACTGTGAATACCCCATTTTGATGCAACAATGCATGAGAAGTTTTATGATAAATAATGTGATTTAGTAAACGGAAAATTATTCAAAATAACATTAAATATATGAGAGTCGCCACATGGTTTTATTAGAGCTACAACATTGAAATAAGCTATTGTTCGTTGGAAATAGGGTTCGGGTGTTAGTTGTGTGCAGTGTTTACAGGAATTGTAAGAAGAAGTGGAGCATGCATAAGGTGGAGGGGAGAGAAAGAAGTTAATTGATGATCACATCCTAGAATGATGATTACACCATCGATATGATCGATGTGTGATCATCACCATTCATCATTGGAGAATTGTTTGATCATGAGAGTATTTACCTAAAGTTTAGGGTTTAGAAGTAGTTCCTAGATCTAGTATGGGTTTGATGAAACCTTAGATCATCATAAGCATCATATGAAATAACATGCATATCATTAAGATCAAAAACCTAAATCTAGCATTTATATGACTAAACCGTAGATCTAGCATGAAGAACATATGAATAAACATGAATAATATGAAGATTGAAACACTAGATCTAGCAATTATGTAGAATAATATAAAGATCTAGTCTAAGGATATGAAGAACATATGAATAAACATCATAAAATATGAAAAATAAAGATCTAACCTAAGAACATGCGTAAGAACATGAATAAAAAGGTTAGGAGACTTACATTGATTGGCAATAACCAGGATTGAAGCTTATTGAGGATTCGAATGAGCTTCGAGGGTGCCGAAAAGGCTTAAACTAATAGTTTCAGAGTCAATTTTTACCGCAGAACTCGTAGAATGAATTGGTTATCGAAATGTGGAGCTGAGGGCCTCTATTTATAAGGATTTGAGTCCGGAAAAAGTGGTGGCCTGGCCGGTCTTGGCGGATTTTGTGGTTCCCAAGGTTGGAGGTAGATCTGAACTCTGGAAACCCTATATTACGTTTATCTAAGGTAAAAAATCCGATCATATGTATTTATCTTCATATCCAGGCTTTTCGGGAATTCCGGATAAGTCCTGCGCAGTTTCGGAATTCCTGTAAAGTCCCTGTGAGATCTGGAATGACCAAATAACTCATTTTCAAATCGGGTACTAACAGTGAAACTTTTGCGAAAAGACTTGTCTAGGACAATCTCACACCTAAATTTTATAAATGTATTTTCATGGGTTATCCTAAGGAAACTTGAAGATATTATTTTACTTCTAAGAAACAAATTGTTTGTTGCTTATTATGGTACCTTTTAGATAGATTGTTTATCTCTATAAGAACTATTGAGAGTAAAATATATCTCAAAAGGTTTGAGACCTAGAAAATAACATAGAACCTAAAATGGAAGTTGAACAAACTTTCACAAGGAGTTGTGAAAAACCGTTTAAAGTACACACAAGTTATTTGTATATGTGATACGATACTATTTATTAAAAGAAATATTGATTTCTCGTAATAGAAAGTAATGAGGAAGATATCGTTGAGAATTATTGACCTACCATCTATAAAAATACAATGCCCGCTCCGGATTTAGATTAATGACTTGGAGTCATAAAATCCTAATTGCAATCCATGTATGATATCAAGTTTGGAACTTGATCGATCTATCAAAAGGCGTAAAAACCATGAACCATAAATCCCCATCATTCCCCAATCCACTTCCTCGTCAAGGCAGTATAACATATTCTAAGTGCAAAAGGGTGAGAAATTAGGTGTCAAAAGAAGAGGAATGACGGTCTTTAACGTGCCATTGTTTCCTAGTACTAGGCTCAAACGGGTGTTCTTACGATGATTTTATTTAGTGACTAGATAGACAAAATAAGGCAAACAAAAGGGTTTAGAAAGAAATTCCATAAATACCAAATAACCTATTGACTTATTATTGACAACCATGCAATGATGTTGTAGGATCCCCGAGCATACCCCAAGTGATCCCATAAATTATTCCTAAGTTGGAAACAGGATCGTGAAAATAATTTAAGTAAGAGGTGGTGAAATATGCCTTTAATAGTGTTAATGCAGTCCCAACTCTAAGTTAAACAATGGCACCCGCAATGGCTAATAAAAATAAAAATCCTCGGATCATCACTGGCATCCCAAAATATATCAAGAACAAAATTTTAATTTTTTTTCTATTTTTTGCAGGGTGACAACTATATAGACTCCCCTATAAACCCACAAACTCGGAGAGATACATACCCCCAAACTCAAAACATGCTATATCTTTATAGCATAAGGAACTAAAACATGCTTTGACTTCAAAGAATGACATGACACAACAAAACCATAAAATGAAAGCAAAATAAATGTTACTTAGTTGGGTTGCCTCCCAACAAGCGTTTTTGGTTAAGGTCTTTAGCCCGACTGTTGCTCGGTTTGGATTTCACTTTTATTCCTTTGGCCCACTTTGTAGTCTCACGGGTCCTTATCTTCAGATCGAGCCCTTTTTTTGGCGTTCAACACCAAAGGGATTTTTTGGTATCTTCGTTTCTTGAGATTTTTCACTTGTGGCCACTCACCACCTTTTCCACCATCACAAGAAGGAGGGGGTACCATAAGGATAACCAAGCTTTCCTTGGGATTGCTAAGGGGTTGAAACACCTCCTCCACTTCATGAACCTCCTCACTATCCCTCTACTCACCACCATATAAGGGAAATTCAAGCTCCTCGATGGCTATCTCATGCCATGTTTTCTCCACATAATTGTTTATGGGTAGAAGTGCCTCATCAATATTGGGAACATCCTCACTTTCCTTCTTTTCACCATCCTCTAGAGCAAACAAAAACTCATCAATGACTTGCTCATGCCACGTTTCCTCCATAATCTCTACCTTTTCCATACACCAACTTGAACTATCACAAGGTAACCCATCCTTAGAGTCATCATTGGAAGTTTCATAGACAAAATATCCTTTGTTCCGTCCACCAAAGGTTGCTTTTCAAGTTGTAGTTCATTCTTAGAGTAGTCAATGGAGATTTCATAGACAAAATTCTCATTTGCATCCTCCAAGTATTGATTTTCAGATTTAGTTAGTGGTGGATTACTATAGTAATGTGGCTCACAAGTCGGGTCAAAGACACACTCTTCCCCTTCGTTGTTCAAATACCAAATCAGGGTTGAAGGTTGTTCTTTAGGTTGTGGTGGTGGATTATTATCATAATATGGCTCACAATTAGGATTATATACTACCTCATTATTGGATAGTATGCCCTAGGTCCATGAGAAAGTCCTATGCGTTATATCATAGCTTCATTGTTATAGAGGTAATAAACCCGATTATTATATCTTTTGCATGTTTATTATAATAATCATTGTCCCTAGCACTTATGAAGGGCTAGCAAGAGTTTAATGGATAATCATATGATGATTATGGTGCATAGGATGCGGATTAAACTTGTGGGTACTTGTTGGAGAACAAGGTACTGGATTGACCCGTTATGAGATTTATGTCATGGTCAAATGTCATAATTAAATCTTATAATAGTCATACCATTTGAATCCTAAGACCTGAGATTATCATGATCTTCCACATAATGAATATTATGTTTGACGTACTCAAACGCTACCCTTAACCGGGTGGTTATAAAGGCTACGATTGGCATAATCGGATTCTTGTAGGGAAGAATTATAAGTCAAGATGGGATTTGTCCCTCTCTCAAGAGAGATATCTGCTTGGCCTCTCGATGAGTGAGATTTATGATAGTGTACAGCCGTACCCAAATGAATTGATGCGATCAATGTCATTTTCTCATATCAATCTACTCGGGATCGAGAAAGCATTGGACAACATAAGTTGATGTGGACCATGACTTATATCCAATATGATATCGCGTGACAAAGGGATTGTGATATGTTCTATAAGGTTACTTTGGACTTTCAAAGTTGTACTAATTGGGTAGTCATAATGGCTTGCTAGAGTCCGCTTATAACTTACGGGTTCTGACTCGTTCGGACTCGTTGCCAACTTAGTATAATTCTATTGGGTCACACACAATAGAATGGATTTGAAAAAAGCAAAAATATGGGATTTTAAAGATAGAAACCGTACGGCTATATTGGCACCGTACGGCTCCTGATGATCCGTACGGTTGCCTCCCCATAACTGTATAGTTTGTTTGGTTTTCTTGTACGACAAGGAATCATGATCCCAAACGGAATTAGGTGAGACCCTCATATAAGATATGCAACCGGGTTTGACAGCCTCTAATGTTGATTTTAGAAATCAATAACAATTGTTTTAAAAACAATAAATTATAGAGAGGTAAGATTATTTATTTTGTGATCCATGATCATCAAAATACAATAATAAATGAAGCAAAATAATTCCGGCGAAGAAATCGTTTCTTCATCAAACCTTGGGTCTAGCAGTCCAGATCAAGAAGATGTTCTTGATATCCGTTCAACGTGTGGATACCAATAGAAGGTGTTTGCGTTAGCACCTCAAAGTCCGTGTTCATGGATTCGATCTTCAAGGGTATGTTTCTTTCATCTTGTATTTAATTTAATCAACATGCACGGTTCCGGGCTCATTGGTGTTTGATCTTATATTTTATTCCACTGCGCATGATGCATCAAAACCTAACAGTGGTATCAGAGCCCCGTTCATCATTGATTATTTTAATATATCATGTTTAAATTGTTTAATTCGATTATATGATTTGCATGATAATAAGATGACTATGTGATTTGGGTTTTATATGCGATATAAAAGTTTATGAATAAGATGGGGATTATGTGATTATTATATTGATTTGATCTATATGAATAATTGCATGTTTGGGATATCAATAAATAATTTGATTATGTGTATTGATAAATTGGTTCTAATTTGTATATGTAATAAATTCTTTATTCGTGATATTGATTAGATCTATTTAAATTCGTAATCTGTAAATTCGTGTTGGTTTAATCTGATTAATGCATGAACACGATATCGGGATTGATCAAATTTCTAAAATTCTGGAAATCTGGAGAAATTATAATTCTAAAGAGTTTAGGATTGCTATAATCTATGAGATTAAGAGACAATGAAAAGGTCTTGAAACAAGTGACCAATCTATACGGGAATGTGGATGCATTTTGGCTTAGTTTCGACCGTATAGAGAAGTTACTTGGTTTCTTGATCTTAGTACGGGAATGTGGATGCCTTTTGGATTAGTTTCGACCGTGCGTTTTGTGCTCTTAATTTATAGATGTTCTGCGGATTCAAAGTTTCAGAATTTATCCCTATAAACAAAGTACAAATTGTTTGCAAGAGAAGGAAACTAAATTTGGATTAATTCATTGCATGGACCAATGGCAGGCTTACGCCTTGTTTCTGGGAATGTGAATGAAATATCCAATCTGTAAATTGTTTACAGATAATTTAGATTCCGTCCCCCATTATGTTGCTTCATAATTAAATCACAAGATTTTGCTTCTGTTAATTAATTTGATTAGTTAACATCCTTTATGCAAAGACTATATTACATTATGTTTGACATAATTAAATATATGATGCATATCTCTATGCAAAGACTATATTACATTACGTTTGACATAATTAAATATATGATGCATATCATTATGCAAAGACTATATTATATTATGTTTGGCATAATTAAATATATGATGCATGTCTCTATGTAAAATAAACCTTCTTAAAACTTAAGTCATGTGCAAATCCATTATTAAAACACTTGCGAGTACATGGGTAGTTTTATGTGGGCTCTACCAAAGCGAGGTGCATTAATTATATTCATCTATGAGCAATATGAGGTAAGAGTGATTCCTATACGTTTAAAGTGGTTTGACTTAATTAGGTTATCAAAAGACAAAGTTTTGGGCCTAAGGCACAAGATGTGATTAAAACATGTTGTGACATAAGATGTCCAAATCCCATAAAAGATCTAAAAGTCATATATGATATGATTTATAATGAGTTATCTACCTAATTAATTTAATTTTGAGCAGTATCGCCAAAGCGGATTTGAAATTAAATTAAAGTTGGATCTTAGCCCACTTAAATTATATTATACAATTATTGTATTTGAAGGTGTATAATTTAGTGGGAGTATTTATGAAATACATTAAATATATCTTAAATGATAATGGTATGAAATATATGTGTATATTTATTTGCATATTGTGTAGAATGTTTGAACTATAATCATGTATAATCACTGCGATAGACCCCACTTAAGAGAATGAGATTAACTTCCTTGACCTAGTTATGAGCTTAAGAATTGTTCTAAAGCAAGAACGGAAGTTATGAATTCTTAATAAATTCTATTTCTAAGAAACCTAACGCCTTAAAGGACGGACAAAGACATTAATTAGAATCATGTGGATGAATCTATGGATGTCAATTGTCCTACGACTTGCTACCAAATGTTTGGAACTTTAGAAGTATCTGAAACATATGGATGGTTATGGGATAAGAAATTACGTAGGAAGTGTTCTTACAAGCAAGAAAGGCAAGTAAAGTTTGAGATTGATTAGAGCCTAACATTCATGTGATGAATAAAAGGTAAGTTGATAATTTCTCATGTTTTGAACATGGAGAGACATATTAATTACCTTAGATGGATGGATAATCAAGTTAGTTTGGAACTAACAACTGATTTGATATTAATTCATAAGCGACATTTGATGTTTAAAAATACTAAGTCTTAATATCAAATGGAAACCTTCTCAAACTCTAAAAGTTAATAAAGAAAATGATTTAAGATAGAGGCAAGACAAGAGTTGTTAAGCCTAAAAGAAATATTTGTGGCTAAACCAAAATCCAAAGGATGTAACTGCTACCATGGCAATAAGATTGACCATTGGAGAAATTACAATTTGAATTAAAAGATCAAAAGGAAAGGTAGTGGGACTACCACTTCAAGTATTTATCTTTATCTTTCTACATCTAAGTTCTTGGGCATTGGATACCGGATATGGATCCCACATTTGTATAAATGTGTAAGACTTGAGAAATAGAAAGACTACTTAAAAGGGTGAAGATTAACCTATGTGTTGATAATGATGCAAAGGTTGCAACATTAATCATAGAAACTTGCGAAGTGTCTTTACCTAGTGGGTTCATATTTGTTTTGAACAAATGGTGTTATGTTCCTACATTAAGTAGAAATAATATTTTGGTTCCTTCATTAAAAGATAATGGATATTTCTTATTTCGAATAAGAAAGTGTTCCATTAAATATGATTTGCTTTATTGTATTGCTAATCATACAATTGAACTTTATATCCTTATCTTGGAAGAACAAAATAATAAGTATAACATAAATAATGGAAATCTGAATCTAAGGATGTAAGTGTTACATTCTTAAAGCATTGAAGTCTCAATCAAATAATAAGGAACGCATATCTAAAATTCCATGGGACAGACTTTTAAATTCACATGATTTCGAATCATGTGATATATGTGAATCTTGTGAATTGATTAAGACACCTCTTACTAATAGTAGTAAAAGGAAGTATTCTTTTGAACTAATACACATTGATGTACGTAGTTCATTAAAGTAACAATACTAGAAAGGATTTCGTTAACTCATGGAAAAGATATTAGTGTACTCTAATCTAATCAAAGTAATGAATATTTGAACCATGAACTTGATGAGAATTCTGCAGAAAGTCTGTAGAATACGAAAAACAAAATCTAAATACAACAACCGTACGGCTGCAATTTAGGCGTATGCCTAGTAATGAGCCGTACGGCCCCTGTTTACAGAAATCTGCAGATTGTCTACAAACTACTGTTTTTCGCCTCATGATAAGTCAAATTGATCTTTAATTAACCTTCTAGATTATATGCTGGATACAGCTGCGCTTACACTAAATCAAGTTTCATCTAAGGAGGTTCGACTGATGCCATATTAGATATGGAATGAAAGAAAACTTGGTTTGTCGTTCATAAAGATTTGTGATGTGATGCTTTTGAGAAAAGTGTTGTCTTGGACAAAATTACACCCAAATCTAATTAATGTATTTTCATGGGATATCTTAATAATATTGATTTTACACCTTATTAAAGAGTACAAATCGTTTGTTACTCTAAATAGCACTTTCTAGATAAAACGTTTATCTCTAAAGAACTAGTGGGAGTAAAATATATCTCGAAGAGTTCGAGACCCAGAAAATGACATAGAACCTAAGATGGAAGTTGAACAAAGTTTCTCAAGGAGTTGTGAAAATTCGTTCAAGTATACACAAGTTATTTGCATATATGATAGGATACTATCTATAACAAGAAATATTGATTTCTCGTAATAGAAAGTAATAAGGAAGATATCATTGAGAATGATTGACCTATTGCCTATCAAGACGCAAAGTCCGCCCCAGATTTAGATTAATGACTTGAAGTTATGAAATCTAAAATGCAATCCATATATCATAATCAAGTTTCGAACTTGATTGTTCTACCCTAAGGCTTAAAAACCATAGGATAGAAAATGAGTTTTCTTGGACAAAACGGACATGGATCGCAAAGTGCATATTGATAAAGCATGACTAATTGAGTAAAGTTAATTTATAATATCGATTATGATGAAACTTTGTCATTCGTAGTCATGCTTAAGGATATTAGAATTCTAATTGTCATGACCTCATATTTTGAAAATGAAATGAAATATGACAAATGGATTTCAAAACAGCATTCCTTAACAGGAACATACTTTAGGATGTGTTTGATACAACCTAAAAGTTTTGGTCCATAAAATTCTAATAAAATATTCAAATTACAGAAATCCATGAGATGGATTGAAGCAAACTACTTGGAGTGAAATTTCATTTTGATGTAGTATTCAAAGAGTTTGAATTCATCAAAGATGATACTTGTGATTACAATAAATTTAGTGGGAGCATAACATTAATCCTAGTCTAATATATGTGGTTGACATATAATTCATTTTGAAAGAGTTTCTAGATGAAAGATTTGGATAAAGCCGCTTATATCCTTGGAATTTAGATTTATGAAGATAATCTAAAGGTTGATTGGTTAAAGTCAAAGTACTAAAATAGACAAAATAGTGAAAAGTTCACTATGAAAGACTCTTGGAGAGGTTACTTGCAAATGTCTAATGGGATTACTCTTGACAAAATTTAGTCTTACTGGAAGACTAATGAGCAAGAGTATATGATTAGGATTCCATATGCTTCGAAAATTGGATCTATCATGAAACCATATTGATGTACTAAGACCGGATGTCTCATATACTTGGAGTATGATGAGATTATACCAATCGGATCCTAGTGAAAGTCACTAGTTAATAAACATCCTTATGTACTTGAAAAGGAACTAAAGGGTGCATTCTTGATCCTTGATGGAATGAAAGATGATCTTGTAATAGTTACATAGAAGCATTCTTACAAACCAACAAAGATAGATATTGCAGTATAAATACATGTTTATGTTTAATAATGGTGTTAGAAGAGTTCTAAATGTACCATTACTATTTTACAAAAGGTTGAGTATCTAGTAGCATGAGATGCAACTGGAAAATTGTTTGGATAAGGAGACTAACTGTAGACACCCCATTGTGAACTCAAAATTATGATTACACTACTCCCGTGTCTCATCTTCGTATTTGGATGAAAACTCATTAGTTTTGGCATGTTTCATTAAGTTTCTGACCGACTCCGTTAGTTAGGGGCTAAACTGAACAACAGAACTTCAGATAAGGGCAAAACAGTACTTTTGTGCTGGATGCCTCGTACGAGACATTGATGTCTCGTACGAGACATCTCCCCTGTTTGCGAGTCTGATTCACTTTCCTTCTCCGTCCCGATCTCTTTCTTGGCCAACACTCTCCTAATCTGGGAAACATATTAGTAGGAGACTTCCTAAAGGTTTCCTATTGATTCCTTACCTAATTAAACCTCTATACTTGGTCCCTAAGTAATAGGATACCTATAAAAATAGAGTCTTTCACCACAAAAAGAGGTTAACAACTCTCTAATCAGCCTTTCTCCAAAGAATCCCGTTTTTATTCCTCTCTCACACCAAAACACCACCAAAAACTCATCTTTTCAAGCCAAAATCATCACAAGACTCTTGGATCATCAAGGCCTTAGTCAAGGCCATCAATTGGAATCTCAAGAACGCTTTAGATAAACTCCTACGCTTTTAATCTCTACTTCTCATCTCTTTCTTTATTTTAGAGTGGTGTAATCCCATCAAAAGGATCGGCCTAGAGCCTCTCCAATCCATGGAGATGGTCCCGAAGCACATGATCCGACATTCCAATAATTAAGATATTAATTATTGGCTTTATTTGTTTTAATTGTCTTGTTCTTTATTTGATTAAAAACACCTAAGCAAGACCAATCCTAGATTGGGTGGATTGGGTGTTCCTTGACCTTCCCAATCCATAACTTAACCCCCGAACTCAAGAATCTCACGGTCCGTGTTCCGTTCAACAACATGGTGGCGACTCTTAAACCAAAAAGGCGAGCGGGTATCTTCTCGGGTGCAAACAGTGGCGACTCTGCTGGGGAAAATTTAAGTGGGTTAGACTTGCGTACAAATTAGGTGTTTTTAATCGTTTTAATTTTCTGCAAAAAATTAAATTTTTCTGAATTTTTCTATGAATTTTCGGACTGCTCTTTTTTTTTTGAATCTGTTCTATTTTGAATCTGGGTTCCGGGAGAGATATCTCGTACGAGACATCAAATCCCTAGTACGAGGCATCTCTTCTCACCAAGATTTATTTCCAGAACAGTCCCTGCACTTCAAACTGCAAAACAGTTCCTAAATTTTCTGAAAACTGCAGATCAGTCCCTGGACTTAAAAAAAAAAACTAAGCTGGCGGCTGGTTTTAGAAGAAAAATTACATATTGGTCACTGAAAGTTCAAGAATTACATTCTGGTCACTGGAATTTAAACACTACCAAACAGCCCCAGGTTTTCAGAATATTCCAGATCAGTCCCTGGACTTAAAAAAAAATCAGAATCTGAAAAAAAAAACTTTCTTTGCTTGTTTTACTCCGTCCCCATATGTGCAAAAAATGATTTATGTCATATACATGTATTATTTTTGCGCTAACATCTTTTGCAGCAGAGTATAAAAATTGAATAAATTAGGGATGATTACTGTACTCATTCCCTAGTTTATTTTGCACCCACTAATGGGTAATGCAAGCACTGTGAGTACTTCTATCCCTCTCTTCTATGTGATCCTACGTGCTTATGTGTTCTTCCTCTTCTCAAAAACCTTTTGCAAACTCGAACTACGTTGACCTGAGTCTCTCTTTCTTTTTCTGAAGATTGAGAGAAATGTAGGCAACCACTTTGGTCCAGTCAAATCTTTTACTTGCTTTAAAAAAAAAATCTCTATTTTTCCTTTGACACCTAGAACTTAACTCTCACACACATGCACACATGTAGATTAATTGCACTACATACCCTATAAACCCGGGTCCCAATCGGAGGACGGATGTCGGTCAGGACCCCCATTCTAACGAATGGCCCTCGCCGGTCTCTCCAAAGATGGTGTACCCACTCTGTGACACGCTCTTAGACTGTGTTCATGGGGAGCCTTAGCCGTAAGCCTTGCATCAACCTCATGCATACATGCTAGCTAATAAGACACTCCTTGAGAGCAGTCAGTTCGATTCTTAGGGTTGTTTTAATCTTTGCCCAAGATAACACATCTTTTCAATCTATAATCCTCCCTTGTGAATATGACGAATGTCCCTTCGGTAAAGTGTTGAACAAAGGATCTTGAAAGAATGGAGAACCTCTCTACGGAAATCCGAGCTTGTGTTTTCCTACTTTCACTATTCTGTGCGGGATTGTGGATGCCATTTTGGCTTAGTTTCGACCGCACCGCTCAACATGTCCCTTTCGGTTATCCCTTAAAATTCACAAGGTTTGATTGCATTAATGCGTTGTTTAACAAAGTGCAAAACAATTACGGAATCACTTAGGTTTGGCTAAATTGAATGGTGGATTCCGATGAGAATATGAGACCTTTGCCGAATTTTTCCGTTTGGGAGAGTGCAATACAGGTGAAAAACAAGGGGCTCATATTCTAGGGTGAAAGAATCCACCATTCCAGGATATTAGATAGAAACCCCCCAAAACGGATTAAGTTCTGTCCGACCAAAATTAGGATTAAAATCTGAATTCTGTGATCTGCGCTGGATGCCTCGTACGAGACATCCTTATCTTGTACGAGACATCCCCTTCTGTCCGTGTCAGTTTCTGTGCTGTGCTTGTTTGGTCAACCTACACTCACTCCTAAGCTTATACACCTCATAAAGCTGACTTGTTGGGACCTTAATCTGGGTTTAACGTAATCTCTATACCATTAGGTCCGTCCGAATCGCAACTAAGATTGTTCCAAGCTTCCGACACCATGTCTGACACCAAGTCTATGCAAGAGGCCCATGATCTCAAGACTCGACTAGAAAGGGGAGTAAGTCAAATGGTCGAAGTAGGCGCCACTGACCTATACACCAACTTTAAGCAAAAAATGGAGGGAGAATTCATGACTTGCTTACAAACGCAAAGGGAGTACTATGAGAAACAAATCACAATCCTTCACAGACGTCTCCAATCCCAAAGAGATAACTATGAAAATAAGATCCGTACTCTTCAAGCATGTCTGCAAGCTCAAAATGAATGCTATAGAAAAGAAGTCGAACCCCTTTGTGAAACAACCATGCCTAAGAAGAAGAGGCGGCTCTGTGACCCTAATGTATCCAAATTTACTGAGATGGGAATGACAAGGCACTATGATAATCTTGAAGGGGTTACTCAGGAGGGTCTCCTTGACATTCTCTTGAAGAAATCTTTCAACAACCAAGGAAAAGGCAACTACTCCGCTGTTCCCCCTCCCAAAAGAGAGAAGAAAGAAAGGGTCTACAACAAGTTAGAAGGGATCACCCAAGGAGAACTCTTTGACATACTAGTGGAAGCCGGAAAAATCACACCAAGGAAGCTTCCCACTACTCCAAGAGAACTCCCCACCGATCATGCTCATCATCTCTACTGCAAGTTCCACCAGTTTACCGGCCATGACACCGAATCTTGTCACCATTTAAAGGATGTGATCTAAGATCTCATCGACAACAAGGAACTTGAAGCGCCAAATATCCTCACCAACCCGCTTCCTAACAAACCATGAAGAAGACAAAGCCTCAAGAAGAATTCAAAGCCTTACCACTTTGGGGCTACAACTATCCTCTCCCTTTCTCCCTAGAAATAGAATAGGTTTTAATTTCCTAGTATGAACTCGAAGAGTCGTTCTGTCATTCTAGTCCATCTCCCCCCTTCTCTAGTTTATGTCAACTAAACTATCGAGTCTGTTTTGAATTCAGTTATTAATAAAAGTCATTTCCCATTTCCTATACACTTCTCTAAGATTGTTCTACCTTTTAAATTTCTCTCTAATTCATAAAATGGATCCGCAAACAATATTTGTCATTAATATAAAACCTTGCAATTGATAATAGAAATGTCTAAACAAGTGAGAAGAAGGCCTAGGGGATACACATTACAATCACCGCGCTCATGTCAGAAATCAAAGGACCATAATAGAAGAAAGTCAAAGGCAAACAAAAGTGGGGCTACCCAATTCAAGCTTTGAGAGTCAAAAAAAAAAAAAAAACTCTCAAGCTTTCATAATCCCACAAAGAATGAGTTTCAACCACACATAATGAAGTAAAAAAGGAGGCCTCTCATCTCCTCCTACAATGAAGATTAAATCCAAATGAAGAAAAAATGAGACTCCTAACTTGAAGATCGTCTCCATCATCCATGAAGAAATCCGAAGAGCGCACTAATGATTAGGCCTTCTCCTCAAAACTTGTCAAGACATTTCTAGATGATTCACTTGCAAAATAATTGGACAAACACTTAAGACATCAAAAATAAATACTAGCGTCCATTAAAGGTAGAACTATCTTTCTAGTACTTTGAGCCAAGCAGCGTTCACTGTTGAGTCTAGGGGCTTCCTCTCTCATACACTTCTCTTTGAAATCCAAGCATCAAGACTAGGGGCTTTTTATTCTTTCCGTCCCCTTCCAATTCATGTTCAAGATATACGAACTCGTCAAAGTAAATCCGCACTAGGGGCTATCCTCTTCGCCTCTAACTCTCATTACAAGGTGCGCTATCCTCACCGAGTCGATGCTTGGAACGACTTCCCAAAAGCCAAGTCAATATCTAAAATGCCTAATACATTCAAACCCAAAAATCTCGCATGTCTCTCCCCCAATAAGAGACAAAACTACTCTCCTCTCTGAGTCATCTTCGAGTACTTACTCTATCCAAAAAAAAAAAAGACGCAAAAGAGATGCCCGCTAGATTGAAAACCTGAAAGGGCGGTCTAGGATTAAAAAAAAAAAGGGAGAAAATTCTTCAAATCATTTCTTCTTCAACCTTCCTCCTTCCTCAAATCAATCAAGCGGGAGAGCACTCTTCTTCAAATCAAACAGCCTCATAATCCTGTTCACGGAGTCATCTACAACATACAAGATTCTTGGGGCTTGACTTAGACCAAAGCGTGAAACCAACATAGGGGAATAGATAATGTTTCTCATCACCTTCTCTTGAGA
The DNA here is from genome assembly GCA_026119855.1 of Campanula takesimana. Lineage (NCBI taxonomy): Eukaryota > Viridiplantae > Streptophyta > Magnoliopsida > Asterales > Campanulaceae > Campanula > Campanula takesimana. The sequence continues at coordinate 523,647 of JAOWBW010000038.1, read as the reverse complement.
CTTTTCGGACATGGAATTCTAGAGTGATTCAAAAGTACGCCTAGCCTACTTAGAGCTTGCACATTGATCAAAATCATTGGTTGTCAGACAAATAGTCGTCTCCCTTGACAGGACATGACTAAAGGAACGATCTAGACGGATCATCTTGCATAAGGCAAAAGAGTCTCACACGAGACGACCATCAAAGAAGCTCCATATCACTTTTGAAGAAAACCTGATTGGGTCCCAACTTGTCAAAAACTTGTCCCTGCACACACAAACAAATCAATACATTCTGTTCATCACCAATAAACATCCCATCGCGAATCCATGCTATTCACATTACTTACTCCAAGGTTGACCGACCGAGCATGCACATAAATTTGTCACTGCCACATGAGTCCAATTACAAGCTAAAATCAAAGCTAAATTGCTTGCTAGAATAGGTTCTACTTGTTATATTAACAGGTACAAGAATCGATCCATGGTCAAAAGAATCCAAGAGCAATCAAATGATCCCCACAGAATTAAGACACATCAACATTTTGCATCCAGTACTTCCAATACAAACAACCAACGGAGTCCTACACTGGCGTGAAGTCCTACACTGGTGAGAAGTCCTACACTGGTGAGAAGACCTACACTGGCGAGAAGTCCTACACTGGCGAGAAGTCCTACACTGGCGTGAAGACCTACACTGGCGTGATGACCTATACTGGCGTGAAGTCCTACACTGGCGTGAAGTCCTACACTGGCGTGAAGACCTACACTGGCGAGAAGTCCTACACTGGCGTGAAGACCTACACTGGCGTGAAGTCCTACGCTAGCGTGAAGTCCTACACTGGCATGAAGTATGAAGTCCTACATTAGCGAGCAGGTGAGTCCTGACCGGGCACCGTCGACCGCGGCACTCCATCAACAACAAAGGGTATATTCAGAATTGGGTCAACGACATTGATTCCTCAGTATGGGTTACTCTCTAAACTCTAAACTTTACTTACCGCAATATTGATTTCAAAATGATTTTCAAAATACCTCAAACAACCGTTTTTGCGTGTTTTCAGAGTCGAACTACGTTTGGTCTGATTTCCTTCCAAGGAATACATAGGCAACTTTTTAGCACGACCATACCCAAAGTTCTAAATGGTGTCTTTTCTATCGACGACGTTACTTCTTCCATAAGTATCATCACCGAGGGGCTCTGTAGACACCCTATTTTGAACTCAAAATTATGATTACACTACTCCCGTGTCTCGTCTTCGTATTTGGATGAAAACTCGTTAGTTTTGGCATGTTTCATTAAGTTTCTGACTGACTCCGTTAGTTAGGGGCTAAACTGAACAACAGAACTTTAGATAAGGGCAAAACAGTACTTTTGTGCTGGATGCCGCGTACGAGACATTGATGTCTCGTACGAGACATCTCCCCTGTCTGCGAGTCTGATTCACTTTCCTTCTCCGTCCCGAGCTTTTTCTTGGCCAACACTCTCCTAATCCGGGAAACATATCAGTAGGAGACTTCCTGGAGGTTTCCTATTGATTCCTCACCTAATTAAACCTCTCTACTTGGTCCCTAAGTAATCCGATACCTATAAAAATAGAGTCTTTCACCACAAAAAGAGGTTAACAACTCTCTAATCAGTCATTCTCCAAAGAATCCCGTTTTTATTCATTCCTCACACCAAAACACCACCAAAAACCCATCTTTTCAAGCCAAAATCATCACAAGACTCTTGGATCATCAAGGCCTTAGTCAAGGCCATCAATTGGAATCTCAAGAACGCTTTAGGTAAACTCCTACGCTTTTAATCTCTACTTCTCATCTCTTTCTTTATTTTAGAGTGGTGTAATCCCATCAAAAGGATCGGCCTAGAGCATCTCCAATCCATGGAGATGGTCTCGAAGCACATGATCCGACATTCCAATAATTAAGAAATTAATTATTGGCTTTATTTGTTTTAATTGTCTTGTTCTTTATTTGATTAAAAACACCTAAGCAAGACCAATCCTAGATTGGGTGGATTGGGTGCTCCTGGACCTTCCCAATCCATAACTTATCCCCCGAACTCAAGAATCTCACGGTCCGTGTTCCGTTCAACAACATGGTGGCGACTCTTAAACCAAAAAGGCGAGCGGGTATCTTCTCGGGTGCAAACACTAACTAGTAAACTAGAAATCGTTTCTAGTGTCACTAATTTAATGGACCTTCATTGTGTAAATACTTGTTATTACACAATACAAGGGGCTAATGTCTTATCTAAACATACACTCAGACATTTCTGTAGATACCTCGGAAAAACCCCAACTTGGCTAGAGCGGTGAATTATCCTAGGATATCTATTTTAGTTTTAAGTGTTTAGATTTGCCACCTATGTTATTAAGGGAACATAAGAAAAACCTAAGAATAGCCTATTTTATATTACGAAACCAAAGATTCGGGAAGAGAAGGGTTCGGGGGTTAGGTGACGGAGTGGGAAGTACTTAAACACCCACTCCGCCCCGCTTACGCGGGTCTTGCTACTAAAGGTGTTCTAATGCTAAAAAGTCATTCTAATAATATAAGAAATGTGCTAACTATTACAATGGAAAGAAAAGGGGAAAATTCTTTATATATTGATTTGTGTTAAAGATTACATGTCAATCAATTACATTAAGAAATGAATGGTAAATTAAACTAGAGTTTAGAATGTTGGAATATAACCTTGACCAAACTTCAATAGTGAAGTGGCCTTTTTGGTTATGTTCCCTTTTTATGGGGATTTCATACAATGATTAGACAACTTAAATAAGAGAAGAAGAATAAAGTACCTTTAGAAAAGAAGAACTTCAAACTTTAACTTGGATATGGAGTTGTTGTAGAGAGATTGTTGTGCAACACTTTGTGTATTGTTTTTGTAGAGAAATGTGGTTAAGAGAATTTGTGTAGAGTTTGGGTGTGTAAGAAGTTGTGTAAAGTTGAAGTCCAATGTCCAATATTGAGGTCCAAGGTCCCTTTCCAAGGTAAAAATAAGAGGGTTTTATAGGTGAAAAAGAGAGGAAAATATGGTCTTTAAACCAATAGGAAAATAGAGAAAATTAAATAATAAAGAGAAAAATCAAATAATAATAAAAAGAAATATTTTGTTTTAAAGAAAAGGCTAAGAATATGGGATTGTGAGTTATAGAATAAAAGGGGGGATGAATGTGGATGTAAAAAGAGGTTTTTCTGATAAAGGAAATGGAGGGAAAAGACTGCAATCCATAACTGCCATAATGGGAAGAGCGCCAGTCTGGCCTTTTAGACCAAACACGCGCGCGCCCCGTTGACACTTTCGGAGGCGCCCGAGCCTAAAAATGACTCTAAAGTTAACTCTGTTATTCAGTTTAGTCCAAAACTAATGGAATCAGTTAGGAACTTAACCGAAGTAACAGAAATCAACAAAAACAAGTTAAGTAAAAATACTATATATGCAATCGGGGTGAGAGGTCCAAGGCGGGGTGTCTACAGAGCCCCTCGACGATGTGGATCGCAAAGCAAAACGCATCGATGAAAGAAAGACAACCGCCGAGGACATCGACAAAAGAAAATAAAGACTCGATGAAAGCAGGAATTTGAAATTATGAGGGATAGAAGTGCGCTCCCTTGTAAGTACCCCAATTTGAAATCAACCAACCTTAGAGGTAATCTTAGGATCATCCAGGGATAAACTGATGAACTAGGACCTCACTAGGATAAACCTAAAATTCCAGGACTGCTCTGGGATTAAAATTGGAAAAATCCAGAAGCTCTCCATGCTGAGTCGTACGGATGGTTTGGGTACTAGAGGGGCCTAGCCGTACGGCTGGTTTAGGCACCCTCAGTCCCTATAAATTGAACCCCTTGCTGATCATTCCAAGGGGGGAGAAATTGTGATTAAAGAGTGGAAACTCTGCAGAATCGAAAACTGAGAGCAAACCACCATATAAATTGAGTGAAAAGAGAGGAAGATAGACAAGAACCCCACCATAGGTGAAGCCTCCTTCTCCCCATCTTCTCTCCATCTTAAAATTCTCTTTTATTTCTTGATTATTTTGTTTATGTTCTTGCATTGCTCTTTATTTTACCTTGCAAGCCTTGTCCATTCAAGCACTTTTTACATTCTTGCAAGACTTGTCCATTCAAGCACATATATTGCTACATATATATATATATTATGATCCAAATCATGAAGTGACTCAAGGTGCCCTCCATCTTGGTATGAGAAGTGTTTAAAACCTAGGATGATCATGATTTGTTAGTTCCTTGTTATAAAAAGCTTAAGGATCCATTTATATGGTGAAAGCATATATATATTTATGTTTATATTGAATGATCTTGGCCATGATTATCATGTTTGGGGATAAAGTCTTAATCTTTATCATCCCAATTTTTGATTTAGCCCAAAATCCCCAAGTTTGGGTCATAAAGATTCAATCTTTATGTTATATTTTTATCCCTAAAGGATTAATTTTGCATAAAAGGGCCATTTTGATGGTAAAGTTCCAATCTTTACTCATCAAATGGTCACTTTGGTTCAAAAGGGCATGTTTGCCACCTTTCTTGATATTTCTCCAATGATTGCCTTGATCACCCTTAAATCCATGTTTTTGAGGTTCATTTGATGATCAAAGAGCATAGGAATGAGTTTATTTATGTATTTTGGTTAAAACATAAACTGGAATCAGAACAGTTTGGTCCAGTTCCTACAGAATGCTCTGTTTTTGCCTGGAACTGGACTGCTTCCTGATAAACTGTTAAAATCCCTGGGAAGACCCCTCCTAGCCGTACGGCTAAGTTGGGTCAGAGGGACCTTTTTTCCTTTCTGTCTTGTTTTGTCAATGTCTATACAAATAAGCCCATGTTTTCAGTTAAAAATCAATAACCAGTTAAAACCACAATTTTCCGTTAAAAACACACACACACACATGCACTTTTCGTTAACAAACATAAGGGAGACTCGGCTTTGTCCAAGGAGACTTGGGTGACGTCAAACTCTTCCCAAGTAGTAACGTGACCTCCGAACTCATTAATCTCTAACCATTTTCATTTATTGGGTTAAAAGTTAACAAATGTGGCGACTCCGTTAAATATGTTTAGTTCATGTGTTTGGCTTTTCTTCCTCGAGCGAACCCCCGTTTTGCTCCCGAGCGCCGGGGGGGGGGGGAGGATCCTTACAGTGGCGACTCTGATGGGGAATAAAGTGTTTCCAAACATCTTTTTAGAATCTTTGGGATTGCTTTTGTGTGGGTCAAACTCCCGTCCCCGTTTGTTGACTTTGTGCTTATTTTGTGTGTGTTTTGTGTTTCTGTTTTGATTTCTGTGAGTATGACTCTTCTGGAAATTCAAATAAACTGGGGCTTGATGATCAGAAGCTGAAAGTTTGCAAAATATTATGGATCTCCTGCCCTAGCCGTACGGCTAGTTTGTCTGGGCCCACATAATGTTTCAAATTAACAATTTTGTGCAGGGCAGAAACATTATGATGGTCCCCTTGCTTCTTCTGGTCCAGGTTCCAATTTACAGCCTCTACTTGTGCACTTTCACCTTCTTTTCCTTAGCCAAAATTGGATTTTTAAAGTCTTGGTCATGCACAACTTTTTTGGACATAAAATTTGGTTTTCAAAGCCTTATTGTGCATGATTCCTTTTCATAAAGTTTTGGTCTTCAAAATCTTTTGTTGTGCACAACCTTGTTTCATAAATGATTTTCAAAAGGTTGTTCTTTTTGCAAAATTTTGGTTTCAAAAACCTTTGGTTGTGAACAACCTTTCATGTACAAATTTTGATTCTTGCTTGTTAATATGTTTGTTTACTTGCTTGTTCAAAATACTTGTTCATCATACTTGTTCATACAATTGTTCATACAATGCTCATGATATTAAAACGGACCGAAAATTTCTATTTTGACTCAAAAGGGAACATAGAAGGCTTCACATAACGCGCACTTGACCTTGTGCACGTTCTAAAAACCCTTTAAACCTGGGATGGATGCCACGATGCAGCTTGATTAGTGCTCTTGTACCCTTCTCGCGCGCACGGGTCCATTCCACCTCCCCTTCCGAGCCGAGTCAACCACACATGTCCGTGACACACAAATACCGTGACCTTGGTTGGTTTTTGGTCTAGCTCACGTCATCACATCCCAAATACGTGCCCAAAGTTAATTATGGCCAAGTTAACGCCCGAGTTACGACTCCTTGTGAAAGCAAGCGTGACCAAGGTCATCTTTGACCCGGTCTTTGACTTGTGCGTTAATGTTACCCATAATTAACCTAAGTCATGTATTAAGGATAGGGCGACACCGTGTCATTAAACCCTAATGCTTAACCCATACTAATCATCCTTAAGCCCAAGGTTAAGGTCCGAGATCCCTCATTAAAATGAGGTCATGCTGGAATTTTTGTTGAAGCGTTAAGTCAATCTTAACCTTGACCGGGGCTTAACTATGATAAGAATGGCCCATACATTGGAACTTTGTGACGCACTAGACCCTAAGAATGGATATTTTGGTCGGTGGAAGCCGCGTGCCCTATAGGACCCTCGCCCGGGATAGTCCGTCCTAGAGAGCGTGCAACACAGGTGAAAAACGAGGGGCTTATAGACGTAGTGAGGGCCTCCACTGATCCAGGGTTTAGAGTAGTTACGAAAAACAAGAGAAATCTTTTCCAACCATCTAGGAATAAAAAATGCGTTTTAAGTAAACTTGAACGGATAATTAATTGCGCCTTGCATAAAATTGCTCCGTTTTTGCTTCTCATTGCATTCTTCCGTTAACAAGCATCTTTTCGTTAAGTCTTTGGATGGATCCCCGTTATTCTCCAAGACTTCCGTTAAATCCTTAGGTATAGTCCCTAGAAACCCGTTAAGTCCTTGGAAAATCTCCGAGGCACCCGCCAATCTTTGAATGGATCCCCGTTAAATCCCTAGGCGTTGTCCCCTAGGACCCCGTTGGAACCCTAGGCATTGTCCCCTAGGTCCCCGTTGATATCCCCGTTAAATCCCTAGGCGTTGTCCCCTAGGACCCCATTAAAATTCCTGTTTGGAACCCTAGGCGTTGTCCCCTAGGTCCCCGTTGAGAGTCCCGTTGGAACCCTAGGCGTTGTCCCCTAGGTCCTTGTTGAGATCCCCGTTAAATCCCTAGGCGTTGTCCCTTAGGTCCCCGTTGAGATCCCCGTTAAATCCCTAGGCGTTGTCCCTTAGGACCCCGTTAAAATTCCCCTTTGGAACCCTAGGCGTTGTCCCCTAGGTCCCTGTTGAGATCCCCGTTAAATCCCTAGGCGACACTAGGTCCCCGTTGAGATCTCCGTTAAATCCCTAGGCGTTGTCCCCTAGGACCCCGTTAAAATTCCCGTTTGGAACTCTAGGCGTTGTCCCCTAGGTCCCCGTTGAGATCCCCGTTAAATCCCTAGGCGTTGTCCCCTAGGACCTCGTTAAAATTCCCGTTTGGAACCCTAGGCGTTGTCCCCTAGGACCCCGTTGAAATTCCCGTTTGGAACCCTAGGTGTTGTCCCCTAGGTCCCCGTTTAGATCCCCGTTAAATCCCTAGGCGTTGTCCCCTAGGACCCCGTTAAAATTCCCGTTGAAACCTTAGGCGTTGTCCCCTAGGTCCCCCTGTTAAGATTCCCATTGAAACCCTAGGCATTGTCCCCTAGGTCCCCTCGTTAATATTCCCATTGAAACCCTAGGCGTTATCCCCTAGGTCCCCTATAAGATTCCCCGTGAAGATCCCCGAGTCTGTTAGGCCCAATTGGTAGGAAAATAGGCTAGAGGGGGGGGGGGGGTGAATAGCCTAGTTAAAACTTTTTTAAAGAAACACTTTTATAAATGTAAAGTCACTTATCAGATTGCAAACTATTATCAGTAAGCGCAGCGGAGAAGATATGACTTGTTTTAACTCACACAAAATCAATTTATAAAAAGGTTTTGAGAGCTTGGTTTAAACACAAAGTAGTTTCTAAAAGTTCAATGCAGTTTCAAGAGATTGGTCAATGGAAATGAAGTTGTGTCAGTAAGAACAGTAATGATTTGCCGGTGATAGAGTTCCAACCGGCAAGGACAGTAAGTAACAGAGGACACAGAGATTTGGAGAGGTTCACAGTGTAAATACTGCTACGTCCTCTACCAAGTTTGGTCAGAACTTGGATTTGGGTTAAGAGCACTATTAAATATCCCTAGTCTATTACAAGAGCGGCTTTGCCGGATACAAAGACTAAATTCTAGAGATAGTTTAATGAATCGTAAAACAAATATCTGACCAAGTGTATTTAAGCGGAAAGTTCAAAAGAACTTATCTCACTCAGGTGGGTGTGTGAAAACTCAGACAACGTATTCCTTAAAATAATCTAGTTCGGGGATACTAACAGGGTTGTAGAGTTTGTGCACAAGTGTATGTCCTATTAAATGATCTAATGATTATCTGGACAAGGAATGTTTGAGCTTCAATGAATGCTGCAAACAACCAACTCTCTTCAATGCACTAAAATCACCAACCTTCTTCAATGCACTGAGTCCTCTATATATAGGAGGAGTTAATGTTTTAGCTTGTTGAAGAAGGATAACATTTAAATTTCCAGCTGGGTAGGTGAGGAGCATTTAATGCAGTATCCTTGGCATTAATGGCGAAGATACGCGTGCCTTAAAAGTCTGATGGGTAAAGACCCCTTTGTCTCAACCGGTTACCTGCAAAAGCAAGTAGAGACAGAGTATAGCTAAAAGTAGCTATGTGTCAGACGGCGTAGAAATCATTACAGAGCAGGTAAACTACTTTATGATAAAACAGTATAGAGACAATCAGCAAGGTTGACTTTAATGAAATGATGTCACCTGACTGATAGTGCAGACTGTCTATCATATCGGCATGTTGAGAATGGAGTTGATCGGCAACTTCTTTAATAAGTTGATCGGCAACTTCTGTAGCAAGTTGATCGGCAACTTGTTTACTGGTCTGCTGATTTGCTTCCTCTTGCTGGTTTGTCTTGAATGAAGAGTTGAAATACACCTGTGCTGATCACAAAGGATCCTAAGGGCACCTTAAAAAGGTTCTAATAAAATTGGGGGACCCTAAGTGTAGACATGATTGGGATTAAGTAATTCTAGGACCTAGGTATCTATTTGAACAACAATCTCCTCCTAATTACTTAAGTCCAATCACCCTTAAAGCTAAAGACATCTCTTATCTTAGGGAAAAGATTTCTAAGGATATGTAGGTATAACCAAATCCTAAGGTAAGTCACACTAGATGTCTAATGCAAGAGGTGGATTCACCAAAATAAATGGTGAAGCCGGTTCAAGGAATCGGCAAGAGTGATGATCTGCAAAAGGAAATAGCACAGAATAATGCAGATAACAACACAAATATAAGAAAAACATATTAGCACAATAAAAATTTTATAAGCAAAGAAATTTGTCTGTGAAGGTCTTCAATAAGATATCTACATCATAGGCTATGTGACTCAAGGATCAGCAGCTGGAGGATCAGAAATCTTGGGATCTGCTGCTGGAGTTGAGTCCTTTGTAGATTCAGACTTCCTAGCCTTCTTTCTTGCTTTTTCTTCTTTTCTTTCAGCTTTCCTCTTTGCCTTGCTCTGCCTTCTCTGAGCACTCTCTAATCTATCAGATAACATCTTGTTGTTTGCCTCGAGAGCAGCAATCTTCAATTTGGCTTCAAGAAGTTCATTCTGAATATCAGCAAGTTTCTCATCAGAGGCTTCAAGTTTGCTGCGGGTGTCATTGTGCTCGGCAAGTAAGATTTTCTGTTGAGTGACAAGAGAGCCATTTAACTCAGACAGATTGAAAACGCGTTCAGTTCTTTCTTGCAGCAGATTTTTCATGTCATTGTAAACAGATGTCCTGATTCTGATCACATCCTCCTCCTGATTGGACTTATGAATCTGCTTAGATAGCTCCTTCGTGGATTGTTTGAACAGGTCCGCAATGGAGTGGGAGAAGTCAACCAAATCACCACGAGTAGGAGGCGCATTCTGATTAAAATCATCTCCTTCTTCAAAGCAATGAAAATCATAGAGGCTGTTGAAGACAATGGGTCTATCAACATAGATCGGTGCAGCAAAAGAATTTGGATTTCGGAGAACCAGATAATGGACAAATTCTTCATTATCCAGATTAGCATCCTCGATCTGTACCTCATCGGCAACAATCTGCATATCATCGTCAGAAATAACGATCGGCAGAGGAGAAGAAGGAACAGGAACAGGAGGTGGAGGCAAAGAAAAAATTCTTTGAAGCACAGGATCTCCATCATCGGCAAGATATAAGTCATCGGCAGAACCATCATCAGCAGAAACAAGATCGGCATCATCAGCAGGAGCAGCAACAATCTCGGTAGCGGAAAGAACTTCAATAGGAATGAATGTGGAGACAATATCATCGGCAGGTCTAGGATAAACAATCTCCAGAGGAAAGTCTGGATGGATAATAACGTCTCTATCCCCTGAAAGATGAAAGATGCCGTTGTCTTCCATAGAAAGCAGCAAAGCAAGCTGAAACTCCAAACAAGCATAGCCTTCCAATATCATGATTACCAATCTGGCATTCAGCAACCTAGATGTGTAAACCATGTGATCGGCACGCTGACGAGGATGAAACATCGGCAGAGTAATGGCAAGTGCAGCTGATTTGACTAAGTGCACAAGACCACGAGCGTTGAGATGCCGATACTCCAGAATTTCTTTAAGTTCATCATTGATCATAGAGCATCTCCTCATCCAACCATTTGAAGTGATAAGAACTTCTTTAGGAGATAGACCAGGGAGAACGACCTTACCACCTATCTTCAGTTTGCCAGGTAGTAGACATCTAGGTTCATAGACAATCTTTCGCTTCAGTCTAGAAATCCGAGGAGTCTTTCCCTTTGTACGAATACGGTCATCTTTGATCCATGGAAGGAATATTGGTCTGTCACTGGTTGAGGCACCAGAAGAGAATGGATGCTTGGTGACATGAGGGTGATCTTTGCCAAACGGAAGTGGACGCCTTTGGAGGGTATACTTGAATGATAGCCTCGGATGAACATTAAAGAGAGGCTGTCCAAAGCTGTTGGAAGGGATAGAAACATTGGTAGTGTACCAATTTGAGCACATCATATCCTTCCCATTCTAAAAATAATCATAGCTGGGAGGTGGAGAAGTATCAACAGCATCAGGATCAACAAAAGCTTGTTCTCCAACCTCCATGTAATCAGCAGGATCAGCTTCATCAACATGATTTCCATCGGCACGAACATCAGTTGGAGAAGGAAGAGGAAGGGGTGAAACAACAGTCGGCAATCTGAATAAAGGCTGTAGAAGAATTTCTTCGAATTGTAAGCTAGCAGCAATTTCAGCATCCAAATTAGGAGTACTTCCTTCAGTACCTCCTCCAAATTCCACAACCTCCTTAATACCAGTAGGGGGACAATCTGTATTTCAGGAGTAACTGCAACTAACTGAGTGTCTGTAGTTTGCTCAGCAAGATGAGTGTCAGTAGTTTTCTCATCAGTCTCTCCTCCTGAAACAGATACATCCATCTGTTGAGTGTCTATAGTTGTCTCAACTGGGGCAGGTAGGTCGGTAGATACTTCAATCAGAGGTTGAGTGTCAGTAGTTGTCTCAACTTGAAATTCCACTATCTCCTTAAAATGTTCATCAGCATGACTTCCTTCAACACTACTATCATCCTTCAATACAGATTCTGCAAAGACTTCAGCAGAGGGAGCTTTAGTCATGACAGTTCTGATTGGCATCTTGTCACTATCTATTGTAAGTGAAGTGGAAGGAGAGTCAGCAGCAACTTTGTGAGCACAAACTAAATCACCAAATAAATCAGCACCATCATCATCAGCATCACTATCAGTAGAATCACCATCTTCATCAGCATCATCACGCCTATCGGCAACAAACTCTTTATCAGCAGCATCTGCATCGTCGGCAGAGTGAACATCGGCATCTGTCTCGGTCTTGCTGCTGCTTGGCGAAGGAACATGAGCATCTTTATCGGCAAGGTCTTCAGCGGCACGGCGATCGGCATCTTGCTTCAACAGAAATTCATTAGACTTTTCAATCAAGTCCATAGTGACCTTCTTTACTGATCTATGAAAGTGAGCATTGAGAGGGCTGACAGCAGGAGCCTCATCATCATTGTATGGCAGCAAATCTTCATCATTTTCAAGTCTTCCAATCTGATACGGATCAAACTCTGTGAATTGAGAGAGCTGATTAAATGTCCTGGCATAGATGAGCCACACGTCCTGAACCATCAAGTCTTGTCTAATTCTATCTTGAAAAAGATAGACTTGGTTCCAGTGTAGTGGTAGGAATTCAAAATACCGACCAAAATTGAGCTTTAGTTCAGCCTCTTTCAACTGCTTGAACTTTGATAGAGGGACAAACTTCTCTTTCCACATATCAGTGCGTCTATCCAAACTCTTTTGATCAACATAATCAGCAGGATTTCCGGGAGTGACAGTGTCTTTCATCTCTTCATGAAACTGAAGAAGACGACGAATAAAGGGAGGCAGATGGTCAATCGGAAAGACCCATTTCTTGATCAAGACCTTGTTGGTGAAGGACCAAGGATTCTTGTAGAAGGTGTGTAAAGTTGGGTTTCTGATTGGAGCGCATTTCCTAGGAGTCTGAGACTTGAGCTTCTCAATGACATCCTCAATACTTTTGCCATCGGCAAAGTCATCAGTGAATTCTTCATCAGGAATTTCAACCTTGACAGCAGGATCGGTAGTTAGGGAAGCACCGGCAAGATGAGCAGGGGCAAACCTAATTAGCTTGGCTCTTGGATCAGCAGGAGGAATAGTGGAAGAAGGAACTTCATCGGCAAGCTTCACCTTCTTTATCCCACTTGATCGGCAACCTTTACCAGTTTCCTTTTCTTTGGAGCACCAGGAGTAGAATCGGCAAGAATCCTATCAGTTGAAGGAGCAGGAGTAGAGACTGCTACTGATTGAGAAGCAACTGAAGGAATGGTCTTTGCCTTTTTCTTCCTCTGAGTAACAACAAGTGCAGGAGCAACAGAGGGGGCATCGGCACTAGAAGCATTCTTTGAAATCCTTTTCCAATCCTTAGCATCAAAGAACTTCAACCTATTGAAAGGCAAGCTGGATGGAAAGCGATCGGCAGCCACTACATTGGCATTTCTCCTCAGAATCATACTTATCAACAGATAATGGCATCCTTTTCCAGGATTGGCCTTGTTCTTCAATCTGTCAGAAGCCCACTTATCAGCAGCCGTAGCGATAATCCTGAATATGTAGGCACACCAGTTGAACTCAATCTGCAGAACAATGGCGGCCATAGCTTCAAACTGCACATCAGTAATATTGCTGTGGGATCCAGATCGGCAAATGAGACATCTATCAACTATCTCAGCCAAAGCATAGTATCTTCGGGGATAGTGAATCTTCAGATGATTAGTGCCACTAACCCTTGTGCCAGCACCTCTCATGATAATCCAAGCCCTATCCAGTTCCTGCTCATCAACTAGAGCACTCAACCCTTCAATCCCAAGATTGGGAAAAACTTCAGAGATAGAAGAGGGAGTAAGAGAGATCTGCACGCCCAAAACAGTAGAATTGATGGAGACGATAACGGAGGAGTCAGCACGAGAGCGGACAAAAGAAGAGTTGGAGAAGAATTCTTTGACAAGATCCACAAATACTGAACTAACTCCTGATGGAGTGATGAACGAATCAAGCAGGGACCCAAGAAGATTCTTCAAGAAAACCCCGTCGGCTTCGTCGTTGAAGTAGTCGGAGTCAACATAGCCTCCGTAGATATCTTTTTCGCCGGACATTGTCTGCAAAATTACTCAAACAACTCTCAATGTTAGAAATAAAGACAAATCAAACCATAAATGATTAGAAATGAGTAGAGTATAAACATTAACACTTACCAGATTATGAATAGATGAACAAATAAAACGATGAACTGATAATCTGGAAAGAGGAGAGATAGAGAGAATAGAGAGCAGAGAGAAAAAAATGGCAGAGAAAAAGCTTAATGGAATTTTGAAAGGCGTTATATATGTTATGGGGGAGAGAGAGAATATGAGAGGGCAAGGGAGAGAAATAACTGTACCTATAATCTCGAAGAACGTGCGCACGTAAAAATTAATGCGCACACAAATCAGTAAGGTGAACAGTTAAAAGTAAGAGGGAGAAAGGGTAAATTAGTCAAAATAAAATAGAAGTGATGATGACCTGTTTACCTGCTGATGTATCGCATTAAATGGAATACATCTTGACACGATTTTGGATAAGAAAGGTACACACACGTGTTAGGGAGATGGTGTGACCGATGTACCTTTGATTTGATTGCTTACGTCATGTGTCAGGAATCTTAACTTTTGCAGAGACGTGCTGATTTGATTTTATCAATCGGCAAGATATTGAATCGGCAAGATATATAGATAGAATCGGCAAGATGATTGAATCGGCAAGATATATAGATAGAATCGGCAAGATGATTTTGACAATTTTCGATGGGCAAGATTTTGTCGGCAGGTTCGTAGTCGGCAAGATAATTGATGCTCTGCTGATTTGATCGGCAGACTAACACAAGTAGCAAAGTTAGCACAATTTTAACCATAAAAATCAATCATACATAATTCACCTCTGAGGAATTCAAATCTTTTCTGATCCAAGGGCTTTGTTAGTATGTCTGCTCTTTGGAAATCGGTATGGACTTTGAGCAGCACAACATTCCCTTTTTCAACATGTTCCTTCAGGAAGTGGTATTTGATGTCTATGTGCTTGGTTTTGGAATGCATGACCGGATTGTTTGATACTGAAATTGCTGATTGGTTGTCACAATAGATGGGACAAATTTGAGATGGAACTTCATAGTCAACCAGCTGCTGCTTCATCCATAGAATCTGTGAACAGCAACTGCCGGCAGCTATGTACTCAGCTTCAGTAGTGGAAGTGGAAATTGATGCTTGCTTCTTACAGGACCAAGACACCAATCTATCACCAAGAAATTGGCAAGTTCCACTTGTACTCTTTCTGGTCACCCTACAAGCTGCAAAGTATGCATCTGAGTAACCTATTAGATTGAAAGATGAATCTCTTGCATACCATAATCCAAGGTTAGCAGTGCCACATAAATATTTAATAATACGTTTTACAGCCTGCAGATGGGATTCCCTAGGGTCAGCTTGAAACCTGGCACAAACACAAACAGCAAACATAATATCTGGTCTACTGGCAGTAAGATAGAGGAGTGAGCCGATCATACCTCGGTAGACTGTTACATCTACTTTCTTACCAGACTCATCCTTATCTAAGTGAATGTTAGTGCCCATCGGTGTGCTTTAAGAGTGAGCATTGTCAAAGCCAAACTTCTTGATAAGTTCTTTGGCATACTTGGCTTGACTGATGAATATTCCCTCATGGGTTTGTTTGACTTGAAGTCCAAGGAAACATGTTAGTTCACCCATCATGCTCATCTCGAACTTGCTCTGCATCAGTTTCTCAAATCTCTTGCAAAGTGATTCGTTAGTGGAACCAAAAATAATATCATCGACATAAATTTGAACAAACAATGAATGACCCTTATGCTTGGCAACAAATAAAGTAGTATCGATTTTACCTCGAGTGAAGCCTAAGCCATCGCTAAGTAAGAACTTAGATAGGGTTTCATACCATGCTCTTGGAGCTTGCTTTAGGCCATAGAGAGCTTTCTTCAATCGGTAGACATGATCAGGCTTCTTGGAGTCCTCAAAACCTGGTGGTTGTTCAACATAAACTAGTTCTTGGAGTTCTCCATTCAGGAAGGCACTTTTCACGTCCATTTGATATAGCTTGAATTCTTTGAAGGCAACATAGGCTAAGAAAAGTCTTATAGCTTCCAATCTTGCAACAGGAGAAAATGTCTCATCGTAGTCGATTCCTTCCTCTTGATGGTAGCCTTTAGCAACTAATCTTGCTTTGTTTCTAATGATTTTCCCAGCTTCATCCAATTTGTTCCTGTAAACCCACTTAGTACCAATAACTTGCTGAGAAGTTGGTCTTGGCACAAGTTCCCATACTTTGCATCTTTCAAACTGATTCAGTTCCTCTTGCATGGCTTCAACCCAACCAGGATCGGCAAGAGCTTCTTCAGTCTTCTTTGGTTCTATATCGGAGACCATAGCAGATGAGAAAAGGCTTTCAGCAAATGCTCTACTAAGGTTCCTTGTTAATCTGGGACCAAAGACATCACCAATCACATTTTCTAATGGATGATCACGAACTGTTCTGACTTCTCTCGGCACATCTTGTCTTACTAATTCTTGTTGTAAGGATTCTAGAGGAGGATCAAGATCAGCAGATGGTGTAGGAGAAGAACTTTGAGTGAGAGGTGGATGAAAGCTTGGAGGATTAGGTCTTATAACAGAAATTGGTTGAGGGCTAGATCTGTCTTCAGGATGATCAGCAGAGTTTGCATCGGCAAACGGATTATGAAATTCATCAGCAGGTTCTGGTTCTGCTGATGAAGGAAAATACGGAGCATCTGCTGATTCTTCTGCTGAAATGACTGGATCAGCAGCTGGTACTTGATCTGCAGGATTAGTATTACTGGATTCACCTGTCTCATGAGCACTAGACACATCAGTACTATTTGGAGCCTTGTCAGACTCTAACAAATCAAATTCATCAAAGGTTACATGAACAGATTCAACAATTTTCAAAAGTTTCTTATTGAAAACTCGAAAGGCCTTACTGTGTTTAGCGTATCCAACAAAGATTCCTTCATCAGCTTTCTCATCAAATTTACCTCTGTGCTCTTTTCCATTGTATAGCACGTAACATTTGCAGCCGAATATCTTTAAGAATCCAATGTTGGGAATTCTGCCTCTCCAGAGTTCATAAGGAGTCTTGTTATGGAATTTGTTATTAGAGATCTGTTCTGGGTGAAGCAGGCTGTATTGATCGCTTCAGCCCAAAAGTACTTCGGCAGCCTGGCTTCGGCAA
This sequence comes from Campanula takesimana, assembly GCA_026119855.1. Taxonomy (NCBI): domain Eukaryota; kingdom Viridiplantae; phylum Streptophyta; class Magnoliopsida; order Asterales; family Campanulaceae; genus Campanula; species Campanula takesimana. The sequence goes on along the minus strand of JAOWBW010000038.1, from coordinate 506,712 downwards.
TCATGGTCTTACCAGCTTCAATGAGAGTTCTGTTCTTCCTCTCAACAACACCATTTTGTTGTGGTGTACCGGCAGCTGAGAAGTTGTGGTCTATACCATGATCATCACAGTACTGAGCAATACCATTGTTCTTGAATTCAGTGCCGTTGTCTGATCTCATACTGATGATATCGCTTTCTTTCTGAGTTTGTAGTAGTCTGAATAACTTGGTGGCAACAGCATAGGTGTCATCTTTGTGACTGAAAGTTTCCACCCAAGTATATCTAGAGAAATCATCTACTACAACCAAGGTGTATCTACTTCCCCCGATACTTTCTGTAGATGTGGGGCCAAATAGATCCATATGTAGCAATTGGAGGCACTTAGAAGTTGACATGCAGGGCTTGCTTCGGAAAGATGACTTATGTTGTTTTCCAAGCTGGCAGGCCTTGCATTTTTTTGCTTGATCAGCAGACACTTGAGGCAGACCGGTAACAAGATTTGAACCGGCAAGCTTGGATAGATATTTGAAGTTCAAGTGACTGAGTCTCTTGTGCCATAGCCATGAGTTCTCACTGATGTTCTTAGCTACAAAACAAACATTAGCAACACCAGTAATAGCACTTAAGTCTACTGCATAAATGTTACCTTTACGTTTGGCAGTGAGAAGAGTTTCATTGGAAGCAATGTCTTTCACATAGCAACTGGAAGTAGTAAATACGCATTGCATTCCTTTATCACAGAATTGTGATATTGATAGAAGGTTGTGTTTCAGACCATCCACTAGAGAGACCTTCTGTACAGTAACTGCACCTCTCTTGATGGTACCTATACCGACGATTTTTCCTTTGGCATTATCACCAAACACTACTGGGGGACCTGATGCTTCGATAGTATCGGCAAGAAGATCTGCAAATCCTGTCATATGTCTAGAGCAGCCACTATCTAGAATCCACAAATCCTTGCTTGCACCAGTTGAGGCCATGAAGCATTCCTGAATAAAACGGTATGCTTATGGTCCCCCTTATTCAAGGGTCCGAGGGTTAGTTCCTCTTTGGCAACCACATCTGGCCACCACTTGAGGATGAAACCTCAGTGGGTCCAGATAGGTGCTTCAAGAGGCATTCATGAGCCTTGTGACCATAATCAAAACAATTAGAACATTTCACATGACTGATAGGCTGTGGAGTCGGTAGAATATCATTCTGTTTAGTCGGTGCATCGGCAGAACTAGGGAATTGAGCAGGCACAAACTTAGTAGGTTTAAAGGTGCTAGCATTGCCTTTCTTTCCATTCTGTTTACCTTTGGCAGTTACCTTTTTAAGCACTTGTCCATTGGCAGCAGAGGAGGTCAGATCGGCAGCACTTGCTCTGCTGATGTAATCACCAAGAATACCGTTATCGGCAGACTCAGTATCAGCAGCCTTAACATATCTTTGTTTGTGCTTATCATTCCTTTTGTTCTGGTTCTTAGGATACTTCATTGCCACAGCACTGTATATTGGCTTAGCATCCTTATGCACTGAGTTAACAGGATTACATTCAACTTTCTCATCCTTTTTCTCGGTAGTACAAGTTTCAGTAGAGCTACTGCTGCTGGAATCAAATCCTAACCCAGATTGGTCCTTATATGACATTTGGGTCTGTAGGATTGTTTCAACAGCAACTCTAGATTTTTTGTAAGAATCAACAATCCTTGAGAGATGATTGTTTCTTTTCACAAGATCTTCGATCTGAGCTATCAATACTGCTACTTGGCATTTGAGATCCAGGTTTTCTTTCTTTAAAGAAATAGACTCAAGCTCGTGTCCTTTGAGAACCGAAAGTTCAGACATAAGCGAGCTATTCTCGTTAGAAATTCTTTTGAAATCAGCAGCCATCACTTTATGAACGCTACTCAGCTTCTCATGATCGATAAAAAGTTCATCCATTGTCTCTATCATTTCAGCTTTGGATATTTCAGGACAAGGATCAGCTAAAATTTTAGGAGCAGAGGCAATGGGTCCAGGAGAGAAGTCAGGTAGGGAAGAGATGGGTTTTGATATGTTTTTGGCAATGCTAGATTGTTCATTGAATAATAGTTTTCTGGTCATCGGTAAGGATTTTGATTTGTTGGTGGTAAATTGAGAAGAGTTACACTGGCCATAGAGTGAGGTTCCACTTGGTGTACTTTGTATCCATATGGGTTTCCAGCATTGACACTTATTTCTTTGAAGTGTGGTTGAGGTCTTCCAGCAGATTCTTCTTTGACTGGAGTTCTTGGTGGAGATGGATCTCGGTAGACTGGAGTCGGCAATGATGATACATCGGCATCTTCCAAATCTAGGGCGACAAAACTTACATCGGCATCTTCATCTTCATCGGCATCTTCATCGGAATCAGTTTCACACCAAACCGGCAAGGCCTTTTCTGTGCTTTCATCGGCAACAAAGCTTCTAGACTTAGGATGTCTCTGGTTGAATGACTTCCTCATGTATTCATATTTTGGTTGAGGACATTTAGAAGCAAAGTGACCAGGTTTTCTGCAGTTGAAGCAGACCAGATCACCTTTGTTGTTCTTTCCATCGGTAGCACTAGTAGAGGGTTTATTGTAGCTTGCTGGTTTCTGAAATGGTGGTGTGAAGGATTTTGGTTGCTGGTAGTTTCCTTTCTGCATCCTTTTAAAGTCTTTAAACCTTTTGTAGTTCCTAGCGAAGGCGGCAAATTCGTCTTCTTCCATAGGTTTTTCTGAGGTTATTTCATGGGTATTGGAACTGCAGGATGTTTGAGGTGGATCTATAGGAGGGAATTTGTTTGAAGGAAAGGATATCTGTGACTGAGCTGATAGAGACAAGTTTTTGAAATTTTTGTCGAGAACGTTAAGTTTTTGCAGTTCTCTCTCATACAGAAATAGACTAGACACAAGATTCTGAATAGAAGTCTTGTTTAAGTCTCTCACTTCTCTAACAGCGGTGACCTTAGTATGATACTCATTTCCCAAAGAACTTAGAAAACGAATATTAAGATCCTTCATAGTATAAACTTTACCTAATGAAGCACATAAATTACTTACCTCGCAAAATCTGTCGTAGGCACTCCTTAGTGATTCACCATCTTGTTTCTTGAAGGATTCAAACTCAGCAATGCAATCGTAGAGTCTGTTGTCCTTCACCTGCTCGTCACCTTCAAAGTATGCAAGGAGCTTGTTCCAGCATTCTTGAGCCGTGGAGCACAAGTCAATAAGTTTGTATTGCTTGTCATCCAAACCACAAGAGATAATGTGGCATGCTTTTCCATCTAGGGCAGCAGAAAGTTTGTCGTCGTCGGTCCATTCCTCTATGGGTTTGTCAATCAAAGTTTCATCAATCTGAACATGGGTTTCCTATTCAGTTTCTCGATCAGCATGTTGTGTCAGCGGAGTGGAGGGAATAGGTCTGTAGGTGGTTGAAACTTTTAACGGAATGATTGGACCACCTTCTATGACCTTCATCAACCGGTCATCGATTGAGTTCATATACTTTATCATACGAGATTTCCAAACACCAAACTCGTTGACATTCAACAACGGAATGGTGGTGATGTTGAATGACTGCATGATTTTTCCTGCCAGGATCGGCAAATAAGCTGCAAAGCTTGGAAATTTCTTTCAAAATTCAAGCTCTGATACCAATTGTTAGGCCCAATTGGTAGGAAAATAGGCTATAGAGGGGGGGGGGGGTGAATAGCCTAGTTAAAACTTTTTTAAAGAAACACTTTTATAAATGTAAAGTCACTTATCAGATTGCAAACTATTATCAGTAAGCGCAGCGGAGAAGATATGACTGTTTTAACTCACACAAAATCAGTTTATAAAAAGGTTTTGAGAGCTTGGTTTAAACACAAAGTAGTTTCTAAAAGTTCAATGCAGTTTCAAGAGATGGTCAATGGAAATGAAGTTGTGTCAGTAAGAACAGTAATGATTTGCCGGTGATAGAGTTCCAACCGGCAAGGACAGTAAGTAACAGAGGACACATAGATTTGGAGAGGTTCACAAGTGTAAATACTAACTACGTCCTCTACAAAGTTTGTCAGAACTTGGATTTGGTTAAGAGCACTATTAAATATCCTAGTCTATTACAAAGAGCGGCTTTGCCGGATACAAAGACTAAATTCTAGAGATAGTTTAATGAATCGTAAAACAAATATCTGACCAGTGTATTTGAGGCGGCAAGTCAAAAGAACTTATCTCACTCAGGTGGGTGTGTGAAAACTCAGACAACGTATTCCTTAAAATAATCTAGTTCGGGAATACTACAGGTTGTAGAGTTTGTGCACAAGGGTATGTCCTATTAAATGATCTAATGATTATCTGGACAAGGAATGTTTGAGCTTCAATGAATGCTGCAAACAACCAAACTCTCTTAATGCACTAAAATCACCAACCTTCTTCAATGCACTGAGTCCTCTAATATAGGAGGAGTTAATGTTTTAGCTTGTGGAAGAAGGATAACATTTGAATTTCCAGCTGGGTAGTGTGAGGAGCATTTAATGCAGTATCCTTGGCATTAATGGCGAAGATACGCGTGCCTTAAAAGTCTGATGGGTAAAGACCCCTTTGTCTCAACCGGTTACCTGCAAAAGCAAGTAGAGACAGGAGTATAGCTAAAAGTAGCTATGTGTCAGACGGCGTAGAGAAATCATTACAGAGCAGGTAAACTACTTTATGATAAAACAGTATAGAGACAATCAGCAAGGTTGACTTAATGAAATGATGTCACCTGACTGATAGTGCAGACTGTCTATCATATCGGCATGTTGAGAATGGAGTTGATCGGCAACTTCTTAATAAGTTGATCGGCACTTCTGTAGCAAGTTGATCGGCAACTTGTTTACTGGTCTGCTGATTTACTTCCTCTTGCTGGTTTGTCTTGAAATGAAGGAGTTGAAATACACCTGTGCTGATCACAAAGGATCCTAAGGACACCTTAAAAATGTTCTAATAAAATTGGGGACCCTAAGTGTATACATGATTGGGATTAAGTAATTCTAGGACCTAGGTATCTATT